>JAHZMV010002210.1:0-16378 GCA_027743765.1 Coecobrya sp. COE2 | reverse complement strand
TGACACTTCACTCGATACATCTATGCCTACAGCAGAGGAATCAAAAACCAGAACTCGCTTCTGTGCATAGTTAGCATTTTTTTAGCTAGAGAAAAATAAAACTACATATTTTTGCTTTATGGTCGAGTTTTGGGTTTTCAGGTGATTCATTGTTTATTCTAGGATTTCCATCTAACCCCTTTACAATGAAAATTCTGATACAATGTAGCCATACATATTGTATTAATTTGGTAAGTGGAGCAAAGCAGAGGGGTAATATTATAGTTGAGTGTTCCAACAGTCAAACCAACCCTTACCAATTTGGGTACTTGAACATTGTGTCCAACCTCGACTGTATACAATTTTGACAATTACTTTTGTCTGTCTTAAAATAATACAAATTAGGTATATAAACATTGATTCGTGTTTATAGGTTATACGATAACCATAAAGCTACAAACTAGTTNCAAAGCAGAGGGGTAATATTATAGTTGAGTGTTCCAACAGTCAAACCAACCCTTACCAATTTGGGTACTTGAACATTGTGTCCAACCTCGACTGTATAAAATTTTGACAATTACTTTTGTCTGTCTTAAAATAATACAAATTAGGTATATAAACATTGATTCGTGTTTATAGGTTATACGATAACCATAAAGCTACAAACTAGTTTACAATGGTCATTGTTTAGAAATACCTGAGTCAAGTTTTTAAGGAATTTGTAGTCATTTTTGTTTATAAAGTACCACACGCCAAATGAAATCAGATTTTCGTGAAACGGTTTGCGTGGTAAAAAGGAAAAACAACATTATACATATGTCCGAATCTATGTATGTATTTTCTATCAGTTTTCTGCTCATTCCTTGTTGCCGAGATGCCATAGACTCTTGTTACAGGAGTCCCTTCTTTGAAGCAGAGTTTACCTTTCAACAATGTCGAGGTCGGATATGTTGTCACATCAAATGTTCGTTCAGTACAACATTTTTTGTTTGCTGTGGTTTTGTAAAAAGCGGATCAAAGGATTTTTCTAGGATTGTTTGATTTTTTTGTCTACGTTTGTTTGTTCATGTCCTCTACTTGTTTCGGTGTAGATACTTATGTGTTTACTTTGTTTTTATCATTGTTTTACGAATAGTCCTGACTAATAAGTAAAAGGTAACATGAAGAAAAAAGTACAAAAGGGAGAGATAGAGCAAATACTGAAACTCAAAGACGGGCGGAATTAATCTTGTATAACATGAACCTTGTAAATTGTAGTCTTTTGTATCATACGATTTTAATCTATTATGAATTTAACCAGACAGGGAGGAGCACACGGAACGACATTACATAAATTAGAATTTAGAGATGCAAGCGAACACTTGTTCAATTCGATATTTCAACTGGGGCAAGGTTTTCATACATGCATGTCTGCACGTATACACTATATGGGGCACCATTACAACATAGAACAAGACTGAAAATCACTACAAGGGTTGTGTAAATATCAAAAATTATTGCAGGCATTGAATACGTTGTTTTACTTTTGTTGCCGCTTTATCTACAAAGTCTTATGTTCACTTTTGGGCGAAATTGCCTATAAAAAGTAACTACTATTTTCATTTAAACACACTTTTCTACTTTTAACAGTTACCGTCAATTTTTACTGCAAATAGATAGAAATTGGCACTTTAGTATATACTTGTTAAAAAGTATTCGAATTACAACTTTTACTCCTCTTTCATTAACAACTCGCCTTTCTACTCCAATCGTTGCAAGAAATTAAAGCCTACCCCTTCCATTCTACACCTTTGCTCATAGGACATTTTTAATAGTCCACGAGAATATTATTTCGCTTACTCACATTCCAAAGTCATCATGATCATCATGCACACCCAAACCATTCTCATTCATTCTACTACTACTACGTATTTTTATTGTCGCTTTTTCCTCGTCTCGTATTTCCTTAATAAATACTTTTTTCACTCTGTTATATAACCTATTATTTTTCCTAACTTTCAATCTTACTCTTTTCCAATTTCATCGTTCCCATTTGCTCACAAATTTTTTATCATGCTTGTCTGCATTTGCTGTGGAAAACAAGCAACTTTTTTTGTTTGTTCCTTCCTCATCTCTTAGCGCACTCACACGACGGCATGTTTTCTTCCTGTTCTTTCGTTGAAATTCAAAAGGTGGCCCATTCAAGCAGAACAGAGTAATTTTGCACATCCATATATACAGAAACCTACACTTGAGCCATTTTAAGGCACCAGGAAAAAAAGTGAAAATGCAAGGAACAACTCAAAAAATAAGTGAGTCAGTAGAGTCAAGTAATTTTAACTGGTCTAGTAAGTACATAGAAAAGTCTATTTAGACAGTAGTCAGTAAATAAAAAGTGGAGGGAAGTAAGTTAATAACAATTTACTTTTATTAGCGCTTCAATGTTTCTTCCTTTTTTACTCTTTCTTTTCTTTCCTGCTTTCTTTCTTAGTCCTCCCATTCTCAGCCTCCTTAGGTTTGTGTGGTTGTATATGTGTCGGATAGTGTGACTCTATTTTCGCCCTTTCTTTTTTCATTTAAAACATAAAAAATCAGAAGCAATGGAATACAGAAGTTGAAGGTTTTAAAGAAAAAAGGGGTAAGAAATTCCGCAGAAGATGGTTTGTAGGTCACCACTACCACACAAGCAACAAGGAAAAAGAAAGGAGGCTGATAATATGAGAAAGGAAGAAGAGGAATGTCTTCCCTTGTCCATAGTGTACATCATATTACTGAAGAAAATAGTTTTGATGGAATTTTCCCCCTACTTTAAGCATATACATACATGGAAGAGACGTTTGTTGGTAAGTATTTTTTTCTTCTCCTTGTACTTGTCCAGCAGCCAAAAAAACAGTGGCATCAGTTGTGTATTAGTATTGATGGCGTAATAGTAGCAGATGCACTTTTTCTGCGCTACTCTATGCTATTTATGTATGGGACTGGTGATCGTGGGGCTCAAATGTAAGAAAAATATTTTTTGCACGTATTTTCGAAGAAGCCACCATCGCCATCACTGCTGGTGCTGATGTCTTGCAGAAGTAGTAAATGGAGTAAGTAATACTAATACTTTCACCTACTTTTTTATTATGGTCACTGGTCACTGACACCAGGGCCGACACCAACCAGCACGACTTTTGCTACACACGTACACATACAGAGCGAGCACACGTACAAAAAGAGATCCAGCTGCAGCAGTAGTGCCGTATGTAGCGCTTTTTCCATTTTTCTCTTTTTATGCATCTAAAAACATTTCTTCAGTAAATAAATGAGACTCATGACTCATATTACAAGTATATTATTTTCATCTTTTTTAGTTTACGTCAGAAATGGCGAGCCAACTGCAGCACATCACTACAGACTCGTACATATGTATAGAGTTTTAGAACTTCAAAACCAAGAACAAGGAAAACAACCTCAGGTTGTTTGCTGTTGTTGTGTGCACCAGCAGGAAAAAACGAAGAAAAAACTACGGTGCTTAGAACACCGTGAAGATGGAAGGAAACCAATTGTATTGTGAGCAATTTCTTTGTTCACTCGGACGTTATTATTATTAGGTATGTAATCTTTACTTACAATGACATCGGTGTGTAATGTGTGGTAGTGGGTGATGCAGTCACGTCACACAACATGCCATACATAACACTGGACCATCCCGCATACAACTAAACAACAACAGCCGTTCTTTCCATCTTTTGAAAACTATTACAATTCCGGAAGGAGTTCTTTCAGAAATGAAGGAGAAAAGTGAAGTTTGCCGACTCGACGACTACTTCTGTCTGAATTCTATCCTCGCTTATCTGTCCATTACTATTTCTACTGTATAGGGAAAATGTCTTGGTGTACGATTCCTTTCTTTCTTCACATTACTATATTTTGGAGAGTTGGGGTGATCAAGATCATGATATTATTGGGCACAGTTTCAGTTGGTTATGTTGTGTTGTTTACTCGATGCCATATTACATTACTTTTGAATATTATCCTTTACATATGATACCATATTTAAGGGCACGGAATCCCACCTCATGCAGGAAAGTTTGGAAGGATATAAAGCCAGAAAACCCATCACACCATGGAGTCATTCACCGACCTTTTTTGCAGTCCCCTTTCTTCTTCCTGTCGAATCTGATCTACTTTTTGGCGAACAAGTGAAGTGGCCTTTCTCACTTCACTTAATAACAACAAAAAAGAAATGAAAACGATTCCAACGGTAAAAGGAAAGTAGATCCATGGATGTAGGGCATGAGATCACGCAGAAAAAGGCAATACAAAACGGTATTTGATATAAAATTGTGTTCTTACGAGACAAGCTGAAGAAGTGAAAGGTATTTCAGCGTGTATTGGTATTTTGTTTCATGACAAGTATTTTTTCAGCCAATAATATTGTCTCTCCCTTTAAAAATGTAAAACTTTACTGAAAACCAACCTGTTACAAAGAATAAGGAATGAATGGGAATATTACTAGCTATACGTGCGTTATACAAGCTTATAATTTAACAAAAGTTAGTAAAAAGTAACAGCAAGATAAACAGTTTTACGATATAACTAACGCACACATACTACTTTCGTAGTACACACAACGAGCAAACACGTTGTTTTACTTACGCTTTCGTTTCTGCCTGGAACAGGATATTGCACTTCTCCCCGCCAATCTTTTTTACGGTTCACATTAAAACTTCTCTTTTCCTCTGGTCTCTGACGGTGCTGGTGTTTTGCAAGGATGCTTTTCTTGAACTGCCTTTCACTTGGCACTACTTGTTTCTTGCTTGGATAGTTTCTTGAAGGTATTTTGTAGTAACAGTCAAATTGAAAAATTCGAAGGAATGAGATGCATACGAAATTATGGGAAAGTGTAGAAGAGAAAACAAGAAGGATCTAAATAGACCCTTTAAACTCGTGGCAAATAGATTCCTTAAGCTGGTATACAAAATGTACAGTTCCCTAGTTTTGTTGCTTTTAAAGTGGTACGTAAAAAACGATTTTCAGCTTTTTAAGACTTTTTACTTCACATGTTTCTCTTTTACTGACTTAAGTAAGTAGTTGAGCCAGTCAGATGAATTGGCCAGAGTTAGTTAAAAATTCCCTTTAAAAGACAAACAGACACTGAAAAGGAGGAGGTCGCAAATGTTAATATGTGTATGCATATATAAAATTTATTAACTGATGAGAGTGAGATGAGTCTCACACAAACACAACCAAAGTATGGTGTTGCTTCTTTGTTAGTTTTTGTGCTCACATCGCCAGATCCAGAACCACTATATAATATGAAACTGCTTTAACTTGTTTTTTATCTGTCTCTTTCTCGACTACTGGAAAACATCAACCAATCCACAAACATTCGCTTATTCAAACGAGAAAAAGTTTTTAAAACAATTTCTTTCTCAGGAACAAGAACAACTTTTCACAAGGAACATGGAGATACGATGAGGAAGAAATTGTATTTTCAAGAATAAAAATTACTTTTTCTAGTTTTATGCAAATAAAATTTGTTGCACTTTTGCAGTGGTGGTAATAGTCGTGTCGGGTGAAACAAAGTGGTCGTCCCACAAACAAGAATATACTTCCTTTCTCTTTTCACTTTTTCCCAGGGTTCGTCGAGAACGACGCATTTACTTGTAAGAATAAATGTAATCACTTTTCTTTCGCGGAATCGTAACAGCTATACTATATTTCCTGGTTATTACTTAAAAGCGACCAAAAAATGCATCTTTTGTTGTTTCACTTGATGATTTGATGGTATCATAAATTCTCCCTGGTACTTTTCTTGCCTGTAGCTTCCCACTTTCCAAGCAAACCAGTATCTAGCAGCAGAGACACTTTTCAACTTAAAAATGTACTTTTATCCTTCAACCAAAATGCCTTGTCCTTTCAGTATTTTAAATTACATTAATAGTGATACACTTCACGACATGGGGATGCTCAACCCCGTTTGCATGCCACATTTATTTCACTTTGAAAAAATATACCGTGCTGGTCGTTTTTTATTTGTTTAAAGTATTTAATGCCTCAATACCCCCGAAAAAAACGTTAAAATGTTTCTTTAAAAATAGCTGGAACAAATAAAAAATAATAAGTTCACTTAACTTTGCATGAGAATGAAAGAATGAAGTAATATTAAGGAACTCCTTTCTTCCTTCGTATGATACTTTATGATGTATAAATAAGCCGCTGTGGTTGTTGAATGGCTATGCCTTCTCTGCCGCTTTCCACGACTAAGAAACGTCCCGTTGCTCTGCTCTCTTTAGTCTCTGTTGGACTGTCGCTGGAAAGGCAGATTTCCGGAGAATATGTATCACACTGCTGCCTGCTGGAGAAAACGGGAGAGAAGCTCTGAACAGAAAGGAAAGTGGTGTAAAGAGAAAGGCATAATCGTAGTAGTGGCAGACATTCTGGCAGACTACATGCAGCAGAGTTGGTGAAACAGCACAGGAGAAATAATACCACTGAAAGTAACTTTGGAACCTACCAAGTACAATGAAACCCACACTGGCGGGTTTGGTTAGGGCTGAATTTTATATTGTTCTCTATCGGCATGTTATATTTAAGTATATTCAGTCGGTGCATTCCTCTCTTCCCGTTTTTCTTATTCCCCTTCATTTCACTAGTAAAGCTCGCGATGAGAGAAAGGAGTTCCAAAAGAGACTAAAACGTATGCAGACAAGCATGCACTCACCGTATCACACGTTGCGTATATATAGATGCTGCTATGTTAATAAAATCCATTTTCTGTGTCCTAAGATTGTTTTATACTTTTTAGGAGCTGCTTCACAAAAACATTCACAAAGTTTGAGACGACAATGACAATAAGAAAAAAGATATTGTTAATGGGAGTTGTAGGGTTTTACTCAAGTAAAAGTAAGTCAAAAGTAGAAATGTGTTCCGTTTGTTCAGTTGGAAAACACACACAGTAGAGAATTTGAATGGTATATATCGGGAGGTTGAAAAGGTGGTGATATACCGTGTACTCGTAGACGGTGTATTGTCTCAGTACGAGAGAGAGTAATAATGCAAAAGCGCCTTGTAAGAAATAATGCAAAACACTTAAGGACACAATGAATTTATGAAGGTTTATCGGACAGATATTACTTATGAATATTATCGTGTATTTGTTTTGTTCTCGGAAACTACCTACTTTTATTTTCTTTTTACAGGAGTTCTGAAGCTGATGAGGAGGCCAAGGTCGAGTCCATTACTTTCATTATAATTTACAGTTGAAGCTTGGCATTTTTACTAGTAGTGGAAAGGTTAGAAAAAATTGATTAAAAATACATTCTTGTATAAAACATTTATTTAAAGCAGCACGGCATGGTGTTATTATCTTGTTTCCAGTAACTGACCACTTGACTCGTCTGGAAGGAAATTATCTCTATGAAATGGAACGCATGGTGACTATGTTCGAACAAATCTGCTAATTTTTGTAAAAAGTTGAATTGAAAATCAATAGTGTGAACATGAGTATGAATAAGCTACATAATATTTAAAATTGATTTTCTTTTGCATTTTGTATAACTCGTATAACTAGTGCTTGTCGTTTTTTCAGAGAACAATCGATCAATTTATGTTTCTTTTTTGTAAATCGTTACACGTCATGATTGCGAAAGCGTGGATTGTTAAGTGAGGCTCTCCGAAAAGTACAGACAATCAATATTCGTGCCATTCCAGTCAAGTGGAATTTTTAAGGAACAGCTAAGGAGCTGTAAAGGTGATTTTAGGACCACCTAAGCAGGAGAGAAAATGGCAGATAAAAAAGATGGTGTTAATAAAAAGTCAAGAAAGAATCAAAATAAGGTTCGGGTAAAGCTTCCAGGAATCGAAAGCTATGAAAAGACACTGGAATTTACGTAAGTTGCGTTGCGTAACAAGTACATATTATAAGATAGCATAACGGATGGACGGGTGTGGTGCTTAAAATGCGTGTAATTTTAGAATAGTGCTTCAACTTTCTTTCTATGCGGAAGCTAGGAAGAGTTGAGTAGGGCACATAAAAGCGTAACTATTCTATTCAGTCAAAAGTAATGGAATTTTTATTTGCTTACTTTTTTCAACTGAATTCCTCCGTTACTCGTCGCCTGTTTCTGAATTTCTGAAACTTTACCTGGTGAAAACTGGAACTGATGTCAACCTTATTGATCGAATGGCCTACTTGGTGACCTTGAAGTGCAGAAGGACCGGGTAAAATTTACCAATTTCCATTTATTGAGTGAAATAAAAATGCATATGCATTTGAATGTAAAAATATGCAAAAATGAATGTGTGAATGTTCATGAAAGTTTGAATAATGAAATGGTTTTCTTTTATGTGAATTTATATATTTTTAGGTCGAGTGGTGGTACGGCTAGAAAGGTTAATGGGATCCGACAGAATACGAATAACTGATCCAAAATATCTTGCAACTCTTGTGGAGCGACTAGAAGCTGAGGAAGCTCAGTCATGGGGATCGAGAAGTCGATTAAGAAAAAAGGCAGAAAAGAATCGTTCGAGACAGTTGGCGATTGAAGGACTAATGGAACCCACGGAAGATATGCAAGATCTGTATGAACATCCTGTATTTCGGTACGTATACGTATCATTGAAAATGTGTAAAGACACATTGGGTTTCGGTCTGGTCTGGTGTCTCTGTTTCTCATGACCTTATTAAAGTTTTGTCATAATTTATTTTATTAGGGTGAATCGTGTGCTCAACCGTTTGGCAGTATTTGATACCAGCATGGGAGCGGGTGCGGTTAATAAAGTTCCTCCAATAGTTCCGGTTGAACCCTTTGCAGAGGATGAAACTGGGAAGATTTTCAAATCATATACTCAACACCAAATATTTCATAGAGGTAAAAATGATTGTCATCAGGCAATATGATAATTGGATAAATCTTGTAAACATTCAGACCAATCTAACTTTTATAATTTATTAAAGATATTTTGCCATTTTAATCGTAGAAATCTTGCCGTATGACAGTAGAGAGCGTAGTGGTAGTCCAAGTACTTCAGCCCAAGGTAGGCATAGTAGGGCAGATTTAACCAGAAAGTCTAGAACTTCCCTTGCAGCAAGGCC
Organism: Coecobrya sp. COE2; assembly: GCA_027743765.1. Taxonomy (NCBI): domain Eukaryota; kingdom Metazoa; phylum Arthropoda; class Collembola; order Entomobryomorpha; family Entomobryidae; genus Coecobrya; species Coecobrya sp. COE2. Next base: position 7,338 of record JAHZMV010002210.1, on the reverse strand, counting down.
TTCGATCAAGTCTCTGTCACCTTCCACTCGTGATATTAAACACATAAAACCAGCTTCACCGGAACAGCCTTCGCGAACGATTTCTACCGCGTCTGCAAAGACCACATCACAGGCGCCGTCGTCCATAATTGGATCCAGAAGTATAGTCAAGAGCACAAATTCAATAGTCAAGAAAGACGAAAATGAACGTGCTAGTGCATCTGTGAAACCGTCAGAAATTAACCAGCCATCAAAATCGATTATTAAAACTGGTAAGAATGAAGGCGAAGAATACGAAGAGGAGGAAGGTGCGGAGGAAGAGAAAGCTCCTGGAACGGGAGAATCTCTTCGAGATTTCAGAATACGGTACGGTGTTCCTTCAGAAGCCAACTTGGTTCGAGATTGGCAAATTTTCAGATCCCACTTAGTGGAACGGGTTTATGAAGAGACTGGCGTGAGTTTAAAAGTAGATTTATTTATTCTCTCAGGTATCCCCAGTAGAAGTTTAGAAGCAACTTCATTTTTGAAATTTTTTAATAGGGAAGCGCCGAGGAATTATATACATTGGCTGGTGACGTGATTGGAACTTACGATAGAGAACTTGAAACTGTCGATGATTATATAGTGTCCCGTGCAGATAAGGTGAAAGAGCAACGTGAGGCCTTGGGATTACCAAGTGTTGAGTCTCGCCCTGCTTGTTGGTACTCATTACACAACATGTTACATAATATGTCATGTTGAAGCACATGTGCCTTTATATATACATACATGCCAAAAGTTAAAAAGTACAGATTACAGTATTCATTAAAATACCAGCCTCCTATTGGTATTTTTGTACACGTGCATATGTACCCTTTTAAATTAATTTCTATTCACTAGTCATACACATGACTGGTTCCATTTCATTCTAAATATAAAACGGTATGATGAGGGCTTGCAAAAAGTTTAGACCAGACGAACCAATTACTTAAATAACGTTTTTTCTTCTCAAGCTTGTCCTTCGGAAAAGCAATTTCATTTTACTAAACTCAAGCAGACGGACTGACCATGCATAGATAATTTATGAAGAATGGCGATTTCCCAATTGTGTTGCCGTTATCCATAAAAAGAACCCTTCCGCTTTTCTCCCGTTCCTTCTAGAGGTGCGTCCAACCGGATTTTTCTTAGATGGTACAATCTCCAAAAAATGACGAAAACGAAGGACACAAATCCCAGAAAACTCGTATGTTTTCTACTCGCTTTGTGCCTTTTTCTACTAAGGATACGGACTTCTCGGCTTCAGTACTAGAAAGGAGACGCTATTGTATCAGCTTTACATCTTTTTATACTTATTCACATTGCGCAAAAAAGTGATACTAATGCGTATAGTCCTACTGCATCCCTATAATATTTACCATAGGATGACTATTCACGCATGAAGATGGGCATTTGATGATGTTGATGAGATGATACTTTCCATTTCTACGAACAACTGCAGCCACTATTTCTACTTGTGTACATAGTACGTTACATGCTCATGTTCCAACGCACAACAAAAGACAGTGCCCATGAACTGCATCCATTCCAGTAACTCTTCCATAAAACCTCGGGTTAGTACTTACCGTCCTCTTTCCAAAAGTAGACATACCTATACACACGTACATCCTGAAGCCAAACTACTATATGCTAAAGAGAAAATCCAACAAAATCCCTAGCAAAACTGCATCATGGTTGGAATATCAAAAAAGGAACAAGAAAAGAAAATCATTCCCAACATGATGATGATCTGACTACTGAAGCAGGAAACAAAACCTACACAGTCTACATTAGACACGACTGACTTGACTACGCATATCTTATTTAAAAAAATAAAAACAACTTCAATTCTGCAGACTTATGCTTCCATTTTGCTTATACTTTGTTGTGGTGACTTGTGTAAATATGTGGACGTATTTTCCGCTTTTCTTCTTTTGGTCTTTCAAAAAACTTACAACGATGATAATGATGATACCAGTGAAGGGGAATATAACATCGACAAACAAGAACAAGAAAACCGCCATGTTATTATCCTGCTGCTTAAAAGATGCATGACAATGACCATGGTAGAAAGGCAGTGACAACAACATTCACCAGTGTAGTTTCGAGTAGCCCTGTATCCCCATCGTCTCCTTTCAGTGCTTTTCCCCTTAAAAACCAGTTGTTTATGTGCCGTTAGGTAGTACAGCGGGGGTTTCTGTTCAGTTACACTGAGAAAATCTGCTGCTTTCTCCCTCTCTAAAATATGAATGTGGCAATCTTTAAATAAACGTCAGGCAGAAAATGTATTTACAATGCAGCCAACAACGACCACGTGCCATTACACCGCGGACCGACCACCAAAAAAGCATTAAGGTTCCTTATTCTTAGTCCTTTTTCTTGCACACGACAACTAGTCTTAAAGTATTCATACATTCTGCGCTTTATGCATGCGTTTCACATTCACACACACATGAAGGAAGCAAACGACATGCTCTTGTTACATTTGTGTGAAGCTACCTACGCGTTCGTTGCCTTTTTTACTAGAAACTGTCAGACAACTAGACTTTATATATTTTATTGCAAGTGGGCTGCATACCACATAAGGATTGAAAGTAGAAGAAAGTGGAAAATACACATGGAAGAAAGGTACAAGGGTTGTTATAATTTTTATGAAGTCACATGTAACGGCGATACCAAATCTTGTCTCTCCTTCTTGTATGAACATTTATGAAATACCATCACATCATCCTCCTCTCTTCCTTTTCCTTTCCTTCTTTCTCGAAGCAGTTCATTCAGAATTCAAGGGAAAAGTGGCTAGTGCCGGCCACTGGACTTAATATTGTATTTATGTGTGCATGATGGTGTCTCCCACCCCAGCTAATAAAAAGCACAAAAATGTATATATATGCTGCCTGCGTACGACTAACAGTCTTCTGTATCTTGGTCGTTGTCGGTGTCAGTGCGTGTGTGGATGCTTTACTTACTTAATAGTAAATCCTTCTTTTTTGGAAAAGGAAAGCCAAACAGGAGGACAGACGGGAGAATACGATAAGCTGGAATCTGCTTCTTGTTTCCTCCTCTTCTCCCGGGTTCCCTCATAATAATATTTTTTGCCCTTTTCCTTTTTCACCAGCAGTAATCTTGACGGGGGCTTACGCACAAAATATATAACTAGGCATTCCCATCATCATCAGCTATTCTCTAAGCCATAATGGAATGTAAGTAGAAAGTCAAGAAGGACGAAAGAGGACCATAACCATACATTTTCATAACGTTTAAGTATAAAAAGTTGTGTTTTCTCCCCATTTTGTTGACCTTTAGTTTCATCAGTCATTCCTTAACGATTTCTCTCCATTTTATGCGTATTGCTCTAAAACTATGTATGCATACATGCATAATGTTGGTATATACGTATGTTTGTACGGTAGTGTACAAATGGGATCGAGAGAGGAATATTTAGACAAGCGGGGAGTTCACTGTGAACATAGATACACGAAAGAAAATGGATATAAGATTGAAGTAGTAGCACTTTTCTTACACTTTTTCTCGGCTTCTTCTTTTTCCTTTAAAATCCCTAATAAAAATGGTATATTTTCTCTCCTCTCTCTAAGACATGACATGTGACAGGGTCATTAATTCGTTTTTCCTTATGCTCTTTACTCCACTCTTCGACTATACATCTTATCATAGCGTAACCTTATGCTGTATGTATAGCTACAGGAAAGTGTATATCTTACATTCACTTCTTCTTTGCCACTTTTTCTAGCAGTCGTGTGGTTATAGACAGGGAAAATATTTACTCTTGACCAGACAGCATTCAACGTGATAGAGAGAAAAGGAAAGATGGTTCAAGCCAAGGCAGAAAAATACATATCTGTACGAGCCACGAGCAATCTTTTGGTTAAAAAAGTGAGTTAAGGTTTTTTCTAAATATATCTACTTTACTTTCCGTTCCGCTGCGTTGCCTTCTACAAGACTTCTGGTTCCACCATCAATCGCAATAATATTATTAAGAAAAAAAGTCAGCAAAAAAGTTTCCAAAGATGCAATGCAATCCAATAAGGGAGAAAACTTGAGAATGAGGCGAGAGGGAGAGGAAAATGCAATAACATGAAAAAGAGAGAAAGCAAGAGTTTCGTTTTTTGTAACTTGTTTTCTCACCACATCATCATACTTGCCATCATCATCTTCCCTCATTCACTTGTGTAGGATGATGGGGAGAAGAAAGTGGAAAAGAATAGGAAGAAGAAAAATTGGCTTTGCCTTTTTACCTACACGTACAACCGAGAAAAAAATGAACCAGTCATCTTTTATAACAAGAAGATGGGCTAGCTCACCGTAGTTTACAATGTTGTGTAGCAAACCAATGATGTTTTCATGTGATGTTAGGCCTGGAGAATGAAAGAAAATCTACAAAATGAGGACGATGGAAGGACACAACGGAACAGAAGCATTAAGACTTGGTTTAAACGGACGGCTATAGAAGGCAGTAGTAGACTGACAGATGGACACGAAAAAACCGAAAATGGGAATGTGTTGAGTTGAGTACATACATATGTTTTCCATTGGTTCCAAACATTGACTTTGAACAGACTTTGTGTGGTGGTGGGTTGTCACTGTCTGTCTTTGTTCGAGAAAAAGGAGTACAAAATTCAGGCTTGGTTTAAGGTTTCTGTGTGGATGGACTTTGGACGGATGGATGGATGTTAAAACTTGAACGTTGCTTTAGTTGCCTCTCTTTCATTTTTCTCATTTTCCTTTCACTTTCATTTCTTCTTTCACCACAACGTCCCGTCTTGAATGTGTTTAGAAAAAAAACTGTAATTTGGCAATGTAATAATACTCATAGAATCTCCCAGTGTGTGTATGTATTTGATAAAGAAAGCACTAGAGAATGTAAGAGAGAAAATGTGTGTTTCTCCTGTGAATTGGAATATGATGGCGCATTGACTGAACATGAAGCAGAGTAAAAAATCAAAGGAAATCTAATACCTTCAAATGATGATGATTTGTAGTTCGAGTGGCGTGTGTATGCGGTAAACGTAAGCGTGTGCTCGCGTGCTGAAACGATGACGGAGGAAGTAGATGTCTCAAATTTTTTTCCATCAGTGCCATTATTACAGCCTTTAGGGATATACACACATAATAAACCACACGCACACATGTCTATATATTTTTAGATATATCTAATCACAATGTCATCAGGACATGTTCTTATATGTCATTTTGTAAGTTCAATCCTTTTTCTTTTCGTTGCACTACGGATTTTTCTTAGGAAACTTGACTGAAGTGAGTGAGAGATACGTATAGCTATTACACTCCAGCAGCAAGTCTTAAGCAAACACCACTTCTCTTGAAATACCATACTTAATCTAACATTCATGCTAGTGTAAAGAGAGAAATCCATCCAATTGACTACTTTTATAACGGTGATGCGTAATAATATAACGGTACTTGTGAAAAGGAGGACGAGAAGGTAATCCAATAAGCTATAGTCAATCCAATCAATATTTATGGAGAAAGACATTGAACTAAGAAAAGACGCAGAGAAAGATGAAGTACGGCTACAGCTACTACTACTACTGGCCATTATAATAATTGTGTAGTATGGGAACATGGTCGTAGAGATGACAAGCCATAATGGTTAGATATTCGCAGAGCTGAATACACGGCATATGAATATGTCCCGTTGAGATAGCCAACTCAATATTCTTTTGGTTATACATATTTCTATACGGGGAATCTTTGCACTTCCTGTATCTATTTTATATTTGAGCTTCGTTTTAGTAATGTGCTTTCCGCTTATACGGCGTCCCGTGACATTGTACTTGCCCATGAGGACGATCAACTGCTTTTATGGAATATATTAAGTATGAACTGAAGACTGAGTGAGTTTTGACTTGGACTACTAAAACTAATAAATATGATAGTTTGGAAACGTCCTGTAGTAAAAGAGGCTAGCGGGATTCCCTATAATATGATCAATACCAAGTACACATAGGAAAATGAATGGGATGATAGAGAATAGTGATGCTGAGACGTGGAATGCAAACTAAGGATGGAATGGAGAATGATGGAGGACGAAGCAGGAAGTACATTGGTATTGGCGATTGTAAAAAGAATACATATTCGTCGGTGCAGTGCAGTAGAAGGATAATCATAATAGTTAGATCATTTGAGAAGAAATTGCATTCAAGTGGCACTCCAAGTGATAGAATAGGCGAGGATGCGGTGAAAGTAGTAGTAGTAAAAATGAAACCGGAATCACATATACACTGGTGATTTGAATCGGTTGTCGGTATCTTTTGGCTGCAGGATGGGTGAATATAGAATGGAAAAAGGCAAAAGGTCTTCCCGCTTGGGTGAGCTGTCTGAAGCCGCAGCAGAGGCGAAGGAGGAAGAAAAAGAGAGTGAATATAATAATATTTGATGGTTTGATGGTGGTGCAGATAGAGTAGGAGCAGTAGTATAATCTTATTTGAATGAATGAATGGTTTGTGTTGGCGTTGGTGGCAGTTGGCAACCTTTCTTCTAGCTTGTTAAGTGCCGATCTAATATGGTCCATTGCTTTTATCCTCAAATATATTGTGAACGGGGAGGCTTCGCGTAGCAAGTATCCTTTTTATAATGGACTATAAGTCAAATGCTTTTCCCCTTTGCTATTTGAATAGATTATATTGAGTGTATAAGAGAGAAAAAAATATATGAAAAAATGCGTGTGAATGGAGGAAAAGATGAGCTTTTATTCGATTTATCATCGTCATCACCGTCAATATGTGATCACTATGATTGCTCTACTATCAACATAACATTATCTCTTCTTGATGCTCGGTGTTCAATATGGTTTTGGCGGTTATGTGATAATTCATTCCTTCTTTGAGTACATCAATGGTACACCATAATGACGACGTGAACAAGACTTTTTTCGTGTATTTTTATTATTATTGTTTTCTTATTGTTAGAATGCATCAAACTATGTCCTAGTCATCGCCATTGCCTTTCTTCTTCTTTTCTTTGGCTATCAATAGGTAGAGAATGTCTCTAAGGAGAGTTATAAGCTCCATGAACAATAAGACAGCGTGCCAAATGTAATCCTTATCTCCCTGTCGGAATCTTTCGATAATAGCTTGAGTCTCATAAAGAATAAAGCCTGACTGCAAAAGCGGTCCAATTATTAACTGGATCTAGAAGAAAATAATGACAACAATCGAGACATCATGATGTTCAGTAACTTTCTCCTGCGTATTAACAAGAACTGTTTTAAATATTAGTCCCTTATTCTCACGTATGTAAATGTATAAGACTGAAGATAGTAGTTGATAAGCGATGCCGTCCACAAGACCATAAATATGGACATCAACG
>JAHZMV010002209.1:0-19429 GCA_027743765.1 Coecobrya sp. COE2 | reverse complement strand
TTTCTTCTACCAGCAGTAATTTACTGAACCTGATATACTATAATGAAGACTACAGTGTCAAACTCTTCTGCTCTCTACAGTCACAGAAAATGTTTCCGATTCTGCGAGAACGATAAGACCAAAGAGTTCTTTCTACTTTGCAGTAGTATTAATTTCTCCATTTTCTGCTTGGCTTCTGACCTATCTTGCCTACCTCCTCAGTTAGGAGAATTTTTATTACGACCAAGATAATAATAGGGATGCTCCACTGCCTGCTTGGATTGTGACTGATAAAACACTTTCAATAGAGACAGGGAGGCCAAGGCGCTTTCGCTCACCGATTCGAATATCTTTCAGAAACAAACACAAGAAATCATTAAGTACATCAGCAGCTCCATTTTCCGCTGTCACTTGTTCCGTACCATCTTCTTTTAGTATCCTTTTCACTTCTTAGTATCATTGTCTCACATTCTTAACTACTTCCAGTTCGTCAGGTACATATTCAATGAGTAGTCGCCGACGATTTGATAGAGTTTGATATAATGTCTATACAACAGAGACAATAACCAACGAAAATGCAAAGAAGTACATTAAATACTGTTCTGTAAGCAGTGGTAATTAGCGAACTGATAGAAATATGACACTGGTGAAGCAGATACATTTTTAAGAGCATACGGAAATAAATTGTTCTAAAAAGTGAAAAAGAAAAGAGAGAGGAAAATGAAAGGGTTTTGACGACCTAATTTTACCAGAAGAATAATGATTGCTGTTGAAACAGGAGAGTGGGCTACTATTGCCTGTAAGGGTTTTTAAAGAAAAGAAAGAAAGGAATGCGAAATGAAAACTTACTCGCTGCCTAGTGGATGGAAAAGAGTAGATAACAAAAAAGAGAAAGTTACTATAAAATGAATATGCGTGTGAAATGGTGCTCGCAAAAATGAGCAAAATTTGGGAGTGAGGTGTTCATAGTATGGCAATTCAGGTTGCCTTGCTCAATGCATCCCTACCCGAACTTTGTGTACACCACACCCGCAATGATCCGCCATGGAAAATTAGCTTTTGTGTGAATCGAGTGTATGGAAGTATGAACAAGTGATAGAATGGGAAAGGCGCCGCTTTCTCAAGTCGAGGGGAGGACAAAATTACAGAAGTTGTCTGCACACACCTCGGCAATGTTAGAACTAGCGCCAAGAAAGAGTTCGACTGGGGTTTTTAATGTAAACATGAGCGAAAAATGCAGAAAATTATGTACACACTCTAGGAGCCAGGGACGTTGACATGTAGATAGGAATATTATATTTCTTAAATTTGACTTCTTGGCGTTGCGACATGGAACATACCTATTCAATTCATAGAAGTTACATGCACCAAGTTGGGTGCAAGCAATGGTCTTTGAACGAACAGTCACGTTAGTTGGAAGCCCAGATACTAGAGACAAGATTGTATACCTACGTAGTCTGAAATTTGGTGTAAGCACTGTTCTCTGTCATACCCTGTTTGTCTTCTTCTCCTTTACCTTCCGTTCTAGCTGACTGCCTGCTTTCTTGACATGAGAGAAGGTAACAATAATGACAAGGACAGAGACTATGACTCGATGAAGAAGCAAAAGAGAGAAAAGAGTCCATTATTCTAGGTATTGTTATGATGTGACTGTTACTTGAAATGGCGAAGAAGAAAATGCCTTTTCTTTTGTGATCAAGTAACATACTTCGGACAAACGCAGTCGCTAAAACCGAATGAATGTAATAATCATACAACTTTGGCCTACTTTCTTTCTTTTTTATATTTACAAATTACTGCATCAGTTCAGTATGAGAAACCTTGTGTAATCAATTGCAACAGTAATAACAAAAATGTGCTGAATCAGTTTATGTGTAAAGTTGAACATCGTATTTTGTTAGAAATTGGAATGATAAAATATACAATCTTGATATTAACGGTGCGACTGAAAATATATAACGGAGCATTTGCTAACAATGCAAAATTGTTGGGTGCCAGATAACAGCAATGGATGTTTCTCCAGCATGTGAATTATAATTATTGTATTGTGAACGATCACTAGTTTACTTCAATGAAGCTACGACATAATCAAATAAAGTTCAACTGACATTTGATTTATCTGATATATCGTTTGAGGTAAGATGTGCGAAGGATTATACATTAATGGCAAGGGTGGCCAAATTGACGGGGATTGGCGATAAATTATTACCTACAAAGAAACGTCAAAATTTTGATTTTATTATTTTTGACTGACACAATGCTCATTTTTTGGATATTATAACTTTTAGAGTAAAATCCCACTGCATTTTAAGCAAAACTAGGATTATATGTACAATGCTGCTAAGAATGAAAATTTAATTATTTTTGGTTTCATGGAATTTTTAGGCTCACAATAGATATGTACAATCATTATTTTTGAATAAAACAGCATGCGTGCCTCTTTATTGAGTTCAAAATTGCTGATATTTTGTATGTCTGACAAGACCTTTCTACCAGTTCTCCTTTGCCTATTTCTATTTACGACACTTTGTCAAGTTATACCTGAAGGAAATCACTTATTATTTTAGGAGACAAATAATAATGACTTTTCAGTGGCGCCAACCGTGGCTTTGCATAGGAAAATATTATTTACTAACACGGGTCTCACAATCTTTCAAATATATACATCAATATTATTATTTTTAATTTACATTAAATATTGCTGATACGTATCCTTATCCTTCTATATGTACATCAGAAAAGTTGAATGTGAAGGAATCCAGTAAACCAAGAGGTATCGACACAAACAGAAAATAGGTGCTGAAGTAGCATATTGAATACTTAAATTTAACTCATACACATGAACACTTTTTTCGGATAAAATATTTATACACTCGTGACTTGCAAACTCGACGTGATGTAGAATAAATATTTCAACAGAGAAAACAGCGAATGTGAAATACTTTTGTGAATGCCGAAAAGAGTAGTTTATTATTTTGGTTCAATGTGAGTGACTACGGTTTAGCAGTCCATTTCTTCATCATCCTCGTTTATAATTTAAGATAATCATTATTACAGCAGGAGAACTTTCTACTTCTCTCCTGAAGTGTTTCCTTTACTATATTATATAATACTGGGGTTTATTATAATAGTAATCTCCGGTTTATCTGCTCCGTTCGTTTACGAATATGTTCATCAGAACAGCGTCACAACCGTTGCCACAAAACTAACAACTCGCATTCAAGTATTTGCAATATTTGCATTGTAGAAATTTGACACAAATTGCTATGGCAAGAAAAAGGAAAAACATGGCATGTGGTATACTTAACTCTTATGTGCCTTCATGTGGTCGTTACTATGGACTGTAAACTCCACTCTTTTTGTCAAAGCGTGAATTTTAGTATAACCTGACAAGTAGTAGTGACGTTTTTATGCAAGTTTTATACTGAAAATTCCAATGAAAAACTCACAAGAAAGGTAATCGTACGGTTATATCTGAAAACTATTAATTTTCGATTTATTTTGTACATTTTGAATACAAAATACAACGGTTAGGTAGGAAATTACGGGGCAAGGGTTACTTCCCTAAAGTTCACTTCCTCTTCTGTTCTCTCCATACATAATGCACTGATGATAAATATAACCGCATGATGATAAATAATAAAAAGCAACATAAATCATAGATGTAATATGAAATAAAAATAATAGCCTTCTCTTGTCATTACTTTGTTTTAACCTCATTATTGCTGGAGCATCCAGCATTGTTAGATGTGATGCACATATAGATGATGCATTACATTATTTAATGTGTACATTCGTCAGGGAGTATTTATACCATAACATCAGATACGTAGCATGTATGCATTTTATTTTCAGTAGGATATATTATAATATGTGAGGTTTAGGGTTATGAGCAGCTGAAAATTTACCACCTTTCTGTCGATAGAACACCTTTTATCTATCTTGGTGTTGGTTGATGGACTAGTCGATCCCTATAGTTAAGTGTACATAGTGATAAATAATGTGAACAGGGGTGTCTGTTTGTGTGAACAGTAATTTGATCGAATTACCTCTTTTATCCCTGTTGGCACATCTACCATTCAGCGCCCTGTTCAGGTTATTTAGTGTCGGGATATAATTATGTGTAAGCATTTATATCGAAAAATTGTGCTTTGCTTCCGCTCGTCGACTGGGCTGGAGTGTGGCTTTGTATTGTTGACTTTGTAAAGTGGACCGTTATTTGCACCTGTTGACATAAAACGAGGGAAAAGCAGAAGACAATAGGAGCACACTTTTGTTTGCATGTGCCACAATTTGTTGTACCCAGAGGTTGTACCTATTAACAAACGTATTTATTGAAATTCAACGAATGCTCGTACCGGAATTGGCGATATAATCCGTGGTATATTGCGGCATATATGTAAACACAAATGTATTGAATTACTGAGAGAAAATTAAAATAGGCTAGTTAGATGATGCACACCTTTGTAAATAGTAGACCATTCCGTTACACTATTGAAATGCAAAATGGAATTACATATTTGGTTCCCAACCAAACTTTCCCCTTTCAGAATTTTGTTCACTCGCATGTGCGTTCTTGTGTTTGGATTGCATATATGGTACCAGTACAACTATAAAGAAGGAATTGTAAAATTGTTAAAATGAATTGGAATAGAATACAATTCAAAGAATGTTTGGTATTGCATGGTGGACACAATGGAAACTTAATTCAGAATATGTACATATATACATATATTTATACCCACTGAAAAACTTTTGCGCTTACATCCAACTAAAATAAATACAATCACATGTAAATTAAAATATAATAGTGAAACTACTTGTATATCAAATTGCAGTTTAAACTGGTATTAAGAGGGAAAGTGTAAGAAGCCCTCCAGTTTACTTTTATTCACTCAAGAACTATACTGTTTAAAAGGAAACAGTTTTCTTTTAACCACAAATATAAAGTTAGAAATTTGCTTGTTGGAATGTATAATTTTCATTGAACATTAAAATTATTGTTACGACTGTAGACACTACTGCACTCTTCACTGTTTATATTTGTCTAAATGTTCAAAGTTTTATAGGTGAAATGGAACATGGATGCCCGGTATATGGTTTGCTCCAAAATGTTTTGTAGTACTGTGCTTAATTTATTCGAAAATTTCTAAATAATTTGAAAACACACTAGTAGACCCAATGATCATCAGCACTAGCACAAAATGGAGTGAAAATTTAAGCAACGAAATGCTTTGTTTTGTTTAAGTTGTATTTTGTTTTGCCCCTTGTTCAGTTTTTTTGTTTAAGATTAATGGGGATAAATAAAGTGTGAAAACCAGTGTAAAATGGGCTGTTAATTCAGAATATTTTGTGTGTGGTATGGTGCTAATGGTATTTTCACTTCCGCTCCCACCAATGTCATTCTTATACGTGACTGCATCTACAATACAATATTCTAAAAAGTAAACTAACGACATAGAGTGAACTGTACAAAAAGGATTATTACTACTTAAATCCAACGTTGCATATTACACATTTCTACATATTGCATAATATCATAGGGTCCTGTGAAAGTGTTATATATGCCCTTTCTACCATTTTATTGCTGCATCATATGTATTACGTTTCTTCCACACAAAGAGGGTACTGAACCAAAAGCTCTATATATTACTGCATAACAGTAGTGCACTGAAGTAAACAAGTGGTGTATGGCAGCGTAAATAAAGCAAAGTGATTAACGGCAAGAGTTGAACAGAGTTGAGAGTTATTGGATTTTAATTGAATTCAATGAGACCTTCTTCTACTTCCCCTCTACTTCCCCGTTTGCTTTTCTTCCAAGGAGCTGGAAACAGTGAAGAAAGTGGTAAAAGGTGGAGATGCTTTCGTATTCGTTCATTTCTTCGGAAGTGCCAAGCGGTTTCTTTGCTTGGTTGCCCTTTCTATATAAAATGGAACTTACAAAATGAGTACGTATACCAACACTCCAAGTGGAGATTTTAACTCTTTCCTCTGCATATACCATCTTGTTTGGTGTTTACCTCTTCTTAGAATTCTTCGTCATGCCGTTCATGTGCAATAATATAATATTCCTGGTTATTGGATGAGTTTTCCCTTTTATAAAGTTCACTCGTACTCCCATGTAATTTACAATCACATATCACCTTGTTAATTTTATCTCCGTTTATTTCCTGAAATTATAAACCCTGTTAAAGATGAATAAAACTCATAAAAATTCAATTCACTACTAGCACAATCGTTTATTCGTTGCTAGTTTTTATTTAGCACAATTATGGAGCAAATTAAACTTATTTTTCATTTTTACGACTCAATATTTGTAGAAAATTGAAACGGTTTTCACCGGCACAACATGGCACATCTTTAGCAGATCTGTTCTTGATATGATATTTTGGGGTTATGTACATAGGTTCAGCTGTTGAAATTTTAAAGGCAATGTTTAATTTTTGCTAATACGAACAAGCATATTATGTACATTCAATTTTCCCATATATACAAACACCAGTATATGGAGACAAACATATTAGCTAATAAACTTCCTCCACATCATGATGTTTTTCCTTTTGTATGTCACTTCACTTACCATTTCCCTTGTCAATTTATATATTTCAGTCGGCAGTTAGTTGAATGTGTTGTTTGTGTTCTCGGTTGACTGGTCATGAACAAGTAATATGAAATTAAGTACTTGTTACTGCTTACTACAAAAGGGAAAATAAAAATACAAAAAAATATTACTTATAATGGGATTATTACACATAGACATATATACATATCTGAATGCACTTGTGTATTAGGTTGATATGAAGCATTCAGAGACCCTCTTATCCAAGTCTTTTAGCAGAATAAAAGTGTCAGATGAAGTCAGTTACTCTCTTGTAGAGTTCTCAGTGTGTAGCCTTCAATTTTTACTGTCATTCCATCTGTCTTATTTTTCCTTTCCCGGCTGCTGATTGTTGTTGCTAGCTTTATATTCCGTAGTGTACCCATGCAGCAGTAAGTAGTCCCCCATCATCATCAACATCATGAATGCTGGCAGATAAAAAGGGAAAGTGTGACCTCCTGCTGAGAATTTCACTGAGCACAGTAGTAGCAACAATAAACGGGACACTTTTAGAGAGAAAAATAGATAGGACATGTAATAATAATAATGTAGCAAAAAGAGGATGGCTTTTGTGCGATAGTGTCTGTCAGTCTATCTAGATCCATTCATCTGACTCAATTCACACACGCATATACGCCTCGCAAGGGAGCCGGCTAACGGAAGTAACTAAAGCTTTCCATTCAGTTATTTAGTGAATGAAATGGATGTTTTCTTTTCCGATTTCATCGTCTATTCTCCCGTGCTTTTACCAGTCTGTTGACTGGATAGATTTAAAGAAAAAAACGAAGAATATCTACTCTTGCTTGCTGGTGACACTTTATTCTGTTATCTCTATCATTCCTTTCACCACTTTTACAATGCATTTGGACCCCGTTGAAGGCTGTGCAGTACACAGAGTGTAAGTACTACACACGACACAGCACATCTCCTACTCGTTCCAACACATACACAAATTCAATTCTTCAGTTAGTAAGGACGAGTGGCAGCTAAGATGGAAAATGATGATTGGTATTGTGAATAAAGAGTGAAACCAAAAAAGCAATAAGTAGGCAGTGTGCAGCATCGTGGTGAATTAAAGTGAATCTGACGTTTTTTAAGTTGTGAAGACATTTTTTGCAAATGAAAGTCTATATTACTTGCGCTTATCTATACACTATATGTTACACATTTCTAAAAATAAAAGTATGTATAAGTGTATCTATATGAAAAGCAAACACAAGATAAAGGATGAATTGGATTCGATGGAATAGCGAGAAGAATGAATGAAATCGAAAAATAAAAAAAATCTAAAGGAAAGGAATGATTATTGGAAGATGGCAATGGAAACGATTTTGATATGGAAAAGACAACACACTAAAATGACTCGAATGCTTGTTTTGATATAGACGCATGACCGATATGCATAAAGGTTGGAAATGAAAATAGTTATCTCATCTCGTTGTCATTATAATCTTCATCAACGTGAATGTGAATACCAACCATATGAAAAATACACTGATTACTTCTCAGGGAATGAGAAAAAAATATTTTACAATCTTGCACTTTCATTAAACATTCCTGAGAGAAGAAATGGTCTCCAAATTTTTCGTGCGTTTGAATACGCCATCATCCTCCGCGTTGCAAGAGCAGATAACGGACAGAAAAGTAACGGAGAAATGTGTTCACGCGACGGCGCCGCGATGCTCAATATTATTTCATCTTATGAAATGCAGAAGTAGACTGGGAAATAAATTGAATGTAAGTTTGTCATAATAAAAAAATATTCATTTTTCTTGTGCGAGTGTTCTGTCTGCTAAGCGTGTAAAAATTTATCAAATGAGAAAAAATGAAGAATGGAATTAATGAATGAATGATGCTGCTGGTAATAATAATGAAATAAATGTGCAGCCTTGTCATGATGAAGGAACCATACATGCTGCTCTACTGCTAGGGGAGAGAGAATACCAATAATAATCACTGTAATTACGAGTCCATTAATTACGACATAACTTATATACGCTATGGGCTTATTTGACTTGCACAAGAAAATGGGGACTGAGATAGTAACGTTGGCTGAAAGCAAGGAAAGAGGACATCGGAGGATATTTTACTGCCATATCCTATTAACTATATCAGCTCAAAACAATATTTATGATGGTGGCTTGCCTACTTGCTGTAGACTTTTTTTTGCTTATTATGTAAGAATAATTCCTGCGGTCGATGGTGCAAAAAAGCCACTAAAGAACATTAATTTCATGGGTGGGTGTTTCGTGAGTCTTCTGCTTGGTAATTTGTGATGCGAAGTGTTACGTTCCTGGAATTACGACTGCGACGCGAAGAGACGATGTGGTGTTACAAACAGTAAGAAACTATTGGTCACAATATTTTTCACACGACATTCGAATTTGCTTATGAGGTGTAGTTTTGTGAGTATAAGTTTGGTAGCATACAGTTATCAGAAAAAGTGAAAATACTTTGATATCTTTGAGGGTTAATAGACATGTTTTACGACAGAAATATTTAATTATGTAACCAAAATATTAGTAGAATTATACCTCTAGAAAGAAATTTCTTATTTAGACTCTCTTTCTATTGTATGTTGCTGATTACTAACATGTTTCCATGTTTAGGCATGTCTTATGAATAAACATTCAGGAGTGACTACCAACCAACAATGATAATATGAACTAAAAATTAAAGTAATTAAACTTTAAATCGGCAAAAGTTTTATGAGCTCAAAACTTGCATTGCAGAATGCGTTCCATCTGTAAAGGCAATCTTTATATCTCTTACATAATCCATCCAAAGTTTTACTGTTCCACATCCATAGCTGTAAAACTTGTGGACGGTTCACTCAGCAGTTCCTAAATTATGTGGATACACAACAAACCATGGAAAACTATTATGCATCCTCGCATTGATAACCCAGTTTCAGGAATGTAATTCTGATTTTGATATACCTTAAGTACTCTAGTAAAAGTACATAATATGATGAGTTGAATGTGCCGTGTATCCATGTCGTACATTTCAAGCACGCCTACATAATGATTCATGTCCTCGCCACGGCCTATTCTAACTCAACTGGTTTGTTTTATTCAGAATCCCAAAAATATAAAGCATAAGTAATTTTCATAGGACATCAACACAGAACATATCTAATTTATGTCACACCGAATTTACATATTTAACAACATTGCAGGCAATATTTAAGAACTTGGCTATTTCTTATGCAGCAGCATGTCATGTCATCAAGTCATCGTAGAGCCAAGCATGAAAGATATCATTTTCATCAAAGCATTAAGTAGTACGTACTGAAGAGACTCAACGAAGATTATCTCTCTTATGTTCCGTTTTAACTACCGAATAAGAAATTATCTTTGTGCTCTCCACGCTGAGTACACGAGACTTCCTCTCTTCCAATTATGTTGGTAACTGCTTGACATGACATCGGCCAGCTGAACTATATTACTTCAGCTTCGCTTCTGATTGTAGCAATAAACATGCTTCCATGAATTTCTCCTAGAGATACGAAATGGGTTTGCTTGTTGGAACGCTTGTGGTTGGAGATGGGCTCTGTTCATGACGATGTGTTTTGTTTACAACGTCCATGATAAGATGCGGTATGAATAACAATCACAATTTTATGAGAGTCGAACAGTACCTCCTACTACCTCGTATCGTCTGCTGTGTAATGTAAGCCCTAGTCTCTTGGAATCCTCTAGTGGAATATTATTATTTTAATTTCAGCGTCGGTATTATCACTTGAGTCAAGTGAGTAAGTAGGATATACAGAAAGTGCCCACCAACCCGACCATAAAAGCTGTTGAGATCTCTTGGGAAGACTGTATGGACGGACATGGTGCAATATATCTATTATTATCATGCATCGGCTATACAGCTTACTGTTAGAATTTTTGCAAGCGCTTGGAAGCCTCGTCTCAACTTATATCGAGAATACCATCCGGCCTGAATATTGAATGAGCAAAAATAAAGCAATGGAACAAACAAGCTGCGGGCGGAGCAGAATGGGGTACGCATAATTGTTACTTAGGTAAGCTAAAGTCATTGCACCGCACATCTTAATTATTGTCAGCAAACACCAAAAGACCAGGGCTATAACTATGTTATGTACCACCTTCACATTTAAATTCTTTCTACTTCTCACCTGTGATCTTCCAGGTAGCAACCAATACAGGTGTAGACCTAGCTAGAGAAAGCCTTATATGATAATTCCAGCAAATCCATTCTGGGGAACAAAGTCAGTTATATAAAGACCTTCACAGCGCATTTTCATATAAGAGCTACAACGCGCATACAGCGCTTCAAAGTCAGTTCGCTTCATTTAATATGCTATATATAAGTAGTCCTAATGTCGGCTTCTTCAACTTGTACAATAGATACATCTTACTCTCCATCTTCTAAATGTCGTGGCAGGAATCTAATTTTAATTTTATCACTGACTATTGTTCAGTCAATGAAAAAGGATGGGAGTTTATGTAGGCTAATTTCTCCCCATAAACACATGACCACAGCATGAAGCGATCCTGACTCAACTACGTAGCTGTTTTATTTAAGTACTAACTAGAAATAATATACCTATGTTTATGGGGAGAGGAATGAATAGTGTTTCGTTCTTTGTTTTACAATGCAAAAGGAAGTACAAAAGCTAAAAGTAAAAACAATATTTTGTGAGCATGCATGGAATGATGGAAGAGACTAAAGGACGTTTCAAGGTGATGATGCACTGTCCAATTATTAAGTAAAGCTGACTGAACAGACAGATTAAACTTTCATCACAGGAGAATGTTGATATATGATTAGTGCATTAGTTAAAAAATGTGTAGCATAATGATAATGTTATCATTATCATGAATCATGGCATTTTGTGATGATGATGACCGTCATCCTGTATCATCATGCTGCGCTGACATTTTTAGTGCAAATGCAAGGAAAGAGCTGCTAAAATACAGTTTGCAGTCTTGCACACAATGGTTGGCTCTTGGCTTACATATCATTTTATTGTTGCAATTTAAAGAGAGGAATGATGAATTGATTATATTTTGTGAGTATGAATGTAACACTCTCCTTGTTGGGTTTCTGGGCTTATTATTTATTAATTAAACAAAGTCTAGGTTATGCTGATAAAGCTACATGGGATAGCTCCATCATGTATAAACACAGAGTACATAAATTCATTTAAATTTCTACCTGGATTGTTGAATTTATGCTGGCAATGATCCATGATTTTCATCTCTGAAAGATTGGTTACCAGTCTGATTCTGATTACCTGGTTGACTGTGGTAAAAATGTTACACAAGAATGTCTTAAAAGTTCCAATCTACCTCGCATTATTTTGTGTATGTGGTGTCGTGGTACATTTTTGTTTGTCAAACTGACTGCTCATTGGATGATAAAAGCTAGCATAAAATGACTGCGTACATTAGAGTATTTATATACGCACTTGTGGGGATCTGTTGAACTTAATTTATTGACTACATATTTGCGTAGTCTACTAAACAAACAACTCTATACAATGTAATCAAGAACAAAGAATATGTCGCATTTTTTAGCAAATAAAATCTTTATTTTTATGTATTGAAAAGTTAAAGTCATTGAACAATAAAAATGTTATTTTTTGTGAGAGGTCACAAGAGTTTAAAATAATAGTATTGCTTGGTATAGACACAGCAATCCAAAATTCAAGCTACAATCGTGTTAATATTATGGCTGTGAAGTTTTGGCATTTATTTTGGCGATAAAAGAAAATATAAATACGAATTGTGGGTAGGAAATATAATGGAATGCTATCCTAAATGACACGATTGTACTGTCGGGCTGTAATTTCGTGATAACACACAGCGTAATAGTACACAACGCTGACAAAGTAGTAAATGAAACGTTGACTTTTGTTTGAGTGATGTGACACGAACAAAGACTCTTTTAGGCTGAGTAGAGTAAATGACGAAAGTGACGCTATTATCGTTTTTAACTGGATGAACAAAATCTGAACACGGCTTATATACTTATTTATGGCATGTGGGACAACATGTACCTGTACTCCCACATTTCCTCCTCTTTTGTTTGCTTAGTCACAGTCACGATTCTCATCGGCATCTAAAACAACAACAACATGCATGTTTGCAGTATCTAGATATTCCATCTTTTATCTACTAGCTATGAAGCTATGAAATTTTTGTATAGTAACAAAGCAGTTTGGAATCAGAACATACGTAGCCAGTTCAAATGTTTACTGACACTGCAATTAGAAAATTTGGTAGAAAAGTTTTTGTATGTACAGTACACAATGACATTAACTAACACAAGCAATTATAACAGAAATGCATTTCGTTTTAACAATAATTTAGAAATCATATAAAGCATACCACATCTGGAATTCTGTGATGGCATGTAGGTAGTAATTACCTTTCATATTAAAATCAGTATCATTATCAAACCACCTAAAATGCTGAATATGAGTGCTGTACAGTGATAGTGGTCAAGAACCTTCTGTAAATCAAATTACCGATGGGAAGAAGGCAAGACGACATAATATATACTACACGGATAAACTAAATTATAATTTCTACAGCATGGACGTAGTGGAATTTTATATTGGAGCCCAAACGCTTTTTTCCAAACAGTAGTTTTGAGATGGCTATGTAATACATATTGCCGCAGTTTCAGTTTACAATGTTTGGTGTTATTGTAGTCACCAAGTGCAAAGTTAATAGTTTTTACGTGAGTATCTCTATCGTGGGAAGAAAAGGTCGCAAGGCTAATAAAAATACAAATTAAAAGAATGTATGTGATAGTTATTGTCACTTTGTCAGTCTCCCTTTCATTTTGCACTCTGCCAATTGTAAATAAATGATTCATAAATGTCAGCATGAATCATTTGCCACGATCGATGATTCTCTCAGCATGGTCTCATCAAGTACGAAAGTTCCACAAGTATTGCACGTAGTGTGCTCNACAAATTAAAAGAATGTATGTGATAGTTATTGTCACTTTGTCAGTCTCCCTTTCATTTTGCACTCTGTCAATTGTAAATAAATGATTCATAAATGTCAGCATGAATCATTTGCCACGATCGATGATTCTCTCAGCATGGTCTCATCAAGTACGAAAGTTCCACAAGTATTGCAGAGTGTGCTCTCCACTTTTTGCTAGTTTGACTTGATCTGCTATATAACTATTTGTTATTTATATATACATATATCTAAGATAGGTAATTACATATTATGATGGTGTCCACTTATTAAATACCATCACTGTCATCAATTAACATATAATTTTGTCTCAACTTCTCATCANTCACTGTCATCAATTAACATGTAATTTTGTCTCAACTTCTCATCAACATCTTAACTCAAAGAAATATAAGAACCTCGAGAAAAAAGTTGTTGTGCCTATAGTGTGCTTTCTCCAGCACCAAAAACTAAACAACTTAAAAGTAGTAGTGGTACTAGTAAATGTCTTGATTGTCAGAAAGGAGTAGTAGTAACAACTTGAAAGAAACTACGTATCAAGAAAGTTTCTGCCAAACAATAACAATGGTTCATTCCTATTCATTGATTCATTCGGGTGTAAATGCGATCAGCACAGTTGCGTTCTTAGAGAAAACGCGTCTTTTTGCTGAAAGTAGTACACATAAATACGTCAAGTTGTCTCTTTAAATGAATCCTGCCTCAATCCTTACATAGTCAATTATTGTATTTTCACTCTCCCGGCTCAAGTGCTTTTCCAAATAAACACGGAGCAAAAGTATTTTTGAACATGTAGTGCAATTTACCGAAGCATGAAGCACAATAATAAATGCACTAGATATATTTTTGTGTTAATTGCAGCCAGTCAAGCAATGTGAGATTGCTGATTATTGGACCATCGTAATGATGGGAACTGTAACAGCTGAATAGAGCACCGAAAAAAATAGTAAAACTTTCTCTTTCGCTTTTTGTCCCACACGCTGCCTTCATTAAGAATGACACTAGATGCGCCAACATGAGGATACATAAATTAACTTACCTATCAATTTGTTACCCTACAACAATACCAAAGCAGCAACAGCTTTTTGTCAACTTTCTTTTCGGTTTGTGTTTGTGTGTACTCTTGTGATTTTTTGTTGACATCATTATTGTTCTCGTTTGCTTTGTAAGGCTGGTACAACATATATAAAAAAGTAAATCGGAAGTGTAAGCAAATATTTGGAATGATACCGCAGCATGAGACTATATTAATATAATGTTTTTGGCTTCTTTATGCCTTGATTTGAATAAGCAGCCAAAATGGCTCCATCCTAGTTCCCATTTCTCACAAGTGGAGTGACTGAAAAGCAATGCGAAATGTTGATATAAATGGCTTGTGTGATGCATGCCATGATGATTATAATGATAATTTATGACTGTTTGATCCCTTTGGGTCTCTTCTGCCGGAAGAAATAAGAAATCTTGAATAATTCATTGTGAGCCCTAATAGTGACTGCGACAAGTAGTTTATCGTAAATAAAATGGAGGGAAGAAGAAAAAATAGTGATATTTTTAATGAGTTGGCTGATGCAGAGGAAGTGGAGGGGGAGGTGAGCATGATGAGCAAAATGTCAAAACGGAGACTATCATTTTTCCAGATTATAAAGGAGATCCGTGATTCTATGTCCCAACGACATGGTTCTGGTGGTGGGGATGGACCTTCTTCAGTTTTTTACGTGCCGAATGAAGATGATGGGGACGGCGATGATGATGAGAACATTGCTGTTGTTTCTGGTGCTGGTTTGTTCCGGATGGACTCTTCATCCTCTTTGAAAGCTGGAGCTCATCATGCGTACGAAAACATTGGGACGAGTAGTGGTAGCGAATTTGGAGGTAATAATGAAACTTTGGAGGAGAAAAGACGACAAAAGAGTAGTAGAAATGGTGGTGGAGCTGGCAGAAACAAATTTGGTTTTGGCTCCGTTGGGAATCTCGGAGAAAGTTGCGAAGTAGGGGATCATCACACTGGCAGTGGTGATGGTGGAACTAGTCACGCTTCTGTTGGCACTGGAGCCAAAGTAAAGTCAACAAGAGGTAGTCGGAGATGTTCAGCTAGTGACCAAAATTTAAATGATGGCTTTAAAGACAATGATGAGTATGAAGACGAGGAAGACGTTCGAAACGACCAAAGAATGGTGATGGGGAATGAGTCGGAAAATGAGAATGAATTCGGACCCCAATCATTATTCATTGCAACGAGAAATGGCAGAGTTGGTGGTCGCAATTTTAAGAAAGAGCAAGGAATGGGAGCAAGCAGCAACCACCCTGACAGGAGAATTATTTGTTCGGGTGGTGGTGGAGGCACCTTTTCGTCTTCCAAAATGGGCATTATTAGCGGTCAAGAAATAAACGGGGGAACAGGAAACAGCACAAATAACGGTGGTTGGCAGCTTGATGGAAATTGTGTGGTTAACTCCTCCACATCAACATCTGCTACTGATCCTACTCCTTCTGCAAACAACAGAGCGAGCTATGCAAGTAGCACCAGTAGAGCTAGTACAACGAGCTCGGAGTCCTTTTCGGAAATATTTGCTAGGAACTTGAAGAGAACTTTTAAATCCAGTCAAGCAAATAAGTCAAAGGTAATAAGAAATGAGATTTTTGCAGAAATTTATCTAAGTGTTTGTGTTGTCCTGCTCTTGTGCTGTTTTGCAAAAGGCTAATTATGTATATTTTTGTTCTGCCATTGCTGATTGCTCGCTATTACGAAAACACTCAAACACACGGCACAGCCTGTGTTTCCATTATTATGTCGTGTCACGCGCATTATTATTAACGCAAATAATCACTAACTTTACGTGTGCAAAACAGTGATTATGCCAATGGGAAGTTGAAATGGAGAAAAAATGCAATTATGGCTATGATCAGAATTAAGTAGACCGGATGTACTCTGGCTAAAGTAAATATGATTTTAATTACACCCAGTAGTTTTTATATAAAATAAAATATATGTATTTGTAGAACAAAAAATGAATAAAAACATAAAACATGAGTATGCATATTATCCAAAATGCTATGTAATCAGCACGATGACGGCTGAAACGTGCTATTTCCAAAAGGTCGGCTTAGCTCATTCTTGGATAACAATAACAAATTAGCTCTTAAAATTAGCATGTTTAATGTGCAACTGTAAGTGATTTTGGTTCGAGACTGGGGTAATGAACTCTCAGAAAAGAAGCATGGTAAAATGTAATACAATTAGTGATTGTGGCTATTTTTATGGTCGGCTGGAATCGAGGACTTATTTTATCAGTCTTTCGCGTAAGCGACTTTTCAAACTAAGTGTGTTTATATAGCCTGCGTTTCTTAATGCGCATTCTAAAAGTGAAAAATAGGCATATAGATTCACAAACAAGAGAGATAGTAAAACAACAAATGGTGCATTATTTTCATTTTCATTTAGTGAGTCATTTTGATCAATAAAAATATGTGATTGTCTGCAATTTTTGTTTCAGAACAGCCATTAAAATTAGCCCCATTTGCATCATAAGCACTTTAGTTGAAACTTCATGTTGATTCTACTGATTTACTCAGACAAAAATAGTGTTGTTATTTTCCTATTGTTTCATTTCATAGGAAGTAGGCGTACATTGATAAACAATCTTCAACCTTTAAAATGAAAGTACAAGTATATATTACCTATTTTCAATTCTGCGGTAGACGTTTTCTTTATTTGCCAATATAAACTAGGAGAAATCCATTTTTTCTTTTCTCGCCTTCTTAATGTACTATATACTCAAATCCCAATTTTAAATGTGCTTTATTAGTTTTCTTTGGTTTGCTCTTCAATTTGAAAAACATTTGCTCGTTATTGAAGTATTTTGAACACAAAATTACGACAAAGGAATTGATTACAAGTCCCATCCATATTTGGCAAATATATAAACGCTGTTTATTTATACACAGTACATTTGTTAAGACCTGTGGTTCTAGATGAATCATTTATTCTCTTTGATTTTAACTGTAACATGAACTCATGGTATGTTCAATAGTTTCTGAGATGTGAGAAAGCGTAGAAAAGAAAGTTAAAATGTGTAAAAGTTGGTGTCTAAAATTCTTGGGACACTTTCATTTCAACAAGCTCCTTGTTCCATTCCCCACTTGCTTTTGCTGCGGAATTTGTTTCGCTGACATGCAGCGTTTTACGGTGGTGCTAAGACCTGGAGAGATTTTTGTAGTATTGGTAGAGCTATACTAAAGTAAGAGGGGTAAGGGTAGCATGGGATTGTGCATTTCTTATAGTAATCCTAACGAAGTAAGATTTTTTTGAATGATTTAATAGAAGACCTAGTGTTGTACCACACTTGTTGTTTTTATTCTTTGTACCATTTTTTAAGTTGCTTCAAGTGTTCAGTTGGATATATACACAAGTCGTTCCTAACTGGTATAACTTTACCAATCTTCTGTAGTTCAGGGTCGTCCGCCTCGCCCGGAAAACTGAAACGCCTACATATATGTATACGAAACAAAACGCCAAGCCAAAGCACGGTGAACCAAGCAGGAAAAACATCATTCATAATAATATCACAAGACTTTTAAAAATTTTATGTGCCCTTTTTATTACACTTGAAAAGAAAAATTGTCTACTTTGCTTTTCTTCCTCTCTTCTTCGCTACTCCATCGTATAAAATGCTTTCTGGTTGCTGGTTTGCTTCTTAAAAATAAAGCAATATTGTAATCAGAAACAGTCAGAATTCCAAGTAGACGAGAGCAAGGGCAACATAGGTCACATGCATTCACGGTGCACTTGGCGAACTGCACGTGCACACGTGTACCATGAACTTTCCTTTATAAAATTTTCCTGCTGCATAGCCTAATAGATAGATTCGGGAAAACGTTCTGTGCGTCCAACTTTCATATTGCAACGCAATATTTATTCCTGATTAAATTTTTATTGTTCTTCAACAACATTGTATCCCTTTTTTGTTTGTTTTTCGTCATCATAAATAGATTGCTTGAGTGCATTGTTGGCTTATAATCCCCCCGCTCCCAACAACAACAGAGCCACTTTTACACAAGCTATACACACGCGCATAGGCTAAAGATAATAAAGTACCGATTCTTTCCTTTTTTGCGTTCTCTCTATCCCGGCTTATGCTTTTAGAGTTTGGAGTAGTTTTACAATATTGTTTATAGAGAGGGCTAATATATACGTAGGGTCCTTGTATAGGGCTTCAAGCTAAAATAACCTGAGCAAAAAATGATCAGAAAACATATCAGACCCGATCTCAGGGAACAGCTTACCAGGCAGGAAAATATACTACGACCAAATATTGTCGGCTAGTATTGTATTTTATGCGGAAATGAACCATGTGGCTCAGTAAATCTATTTTGGGTTTATGGTCTTAACGTTTCTCTGCTGCCGTCTATTGATCCAGATTCATTCATGCCTTTATTTATATCAGACATTAGATCAACAGCTGCACTCTTGCTCCTAGAAATCAAATAATGAATTACAGCTTATGGCGGTCCGTAGTGCATTTTTAGTTTTGCAGTTGTGTCATCATAATGCATTGTTTACAAAGTTTGTTCAGGAATTGAAAATTTATTTGGGATTTGATTTTTGTCAACACTAGGTATTACGAATGACTGAAGCTTGTTTGAATTGGAATTAGCTGAAGGGGATGCGTATGCGTGCTCATGATGTTTGTTGTTCTGATAATCATTACTGATGGTAATGTCAGAAACCACTTTTTTGTTGAAGTACGCGTACTTACATTTAAATACGTATTATTGGATTCCTATATCATGGAGGTTTGTTTGTAAAACAATTGTTTCGAGGCTGATGCAATGCATAAAATGTTGTACGTAAGGTTTAATTATGGTTGTACGCAAGCTATGCATATTT
>JAHZMV010002208.1:0-10648 GCA_027743765.1 Coecobrya sp. COE2 | reverse complement strand
GTTTCGTTACGTAACCCAATCCCTTAACCATGGCTGGTTTAATGGAATTAATTGACCTGACAGTACCTTCACCACCACAAACGAAATTTTCTACGATGGGAAATAGTCAGGGTGTTCAGAAACCTCACAAGAAAACCAAGGATCAAGGACCAAACAAAGGACCAAGTGCTACTACTACTCCTGCAAAGACGAGTTTGAAGAGATCTTCTACTACACCGGCGGATACGGTCAATAATAACAAGGTGACGGTTAGTTTATTGAACAAGGGTTTCCTTTTCTAATTTTTTCCCCTTAAATGCTAAATGGTTCGTTTCTTTTCTTTTCCCATTCTAATTCATAGCTCAAAGCAGCAGCGCACCCACCCAATGATGACGACGACGATATCGTGGAGGTGACCCCGACACCTGTAAGAGCAAAACGAGCTGCCGCAATAAAGGCCACGTTAAGTTTTAAGGCGCTAGTCAAACCAAAGAAAACCAGAAACTCTACTACAAAGACAAAAGTAGACGACAAACCTGCTAATAACAATGCTATTACTACCACTACTGGAACAGTCAAACCGGTTAGTTATTTTACACTCTCATTTGGAAGCTTATCATTAAGAATCTCTCTTTTCTATACAAAGATGATCTTTTATTCATATATATTGTTTAAAATAGGTGCCTGCTACAATTAAGACAACATCGGTACCGACTCCACCTAAACCAACCCCCTTGAAAGATGCAAATGCCCCAGGTCGGAAACCTCAGACAACGGCTAAGGTCCTGGAGGATGATGATACTGATGATGATGATACTGACGATGATGATTCTGACGATGTTATCCCGCTTCCCAAGAAGCAGCGATTGAAGCCGCCGCCACCAGTGAGTAATGCCGCGTCAACTGTGATTGTACCACCCTCCACAAATAATCAAAAGGTATTTAAATAAAATGTAGTTTCAAAACACGCTAATAAATATTTTGATAAACAATTTAATTAAATTAAAAATTTTCAGGTGGCAGTACAAAGCTCAAAGGTAGTAAATCCACTTCCGGTCGCGGCTCCAAAAACTGCAATCCCTGTGGCTGGAGGAGGTGTCATTGGTGGTGGGGCGTCAACGGTAAGTAATATTACTTGTATACAAGTTTTTAAGCTCGTAAAATTAATGTTAATAAAAGCCTGTGTTCATGTAGGTGTCAAAACCTCCTGCTATTGCGCACTCGACCAAGTTAAATGTGGGGAATCAAGTTTTTTTAATAAAGAATCCGGCTCTCCAAACCCCAGGAGCGCGTGTTTTGGTAGCTAACTTGGCATCAAGAGCAACTCAGAACATCCACACCACCGCAGTCAAGCCCTCATCTGCAGTCACCTTACAGCTACCTCCGCTTATCGACCTGTCGCCGCAACAGCAACCCAAGCCTCCAAAGTACGTTTCCGAAGAAGCAGCCAAAATCCTCCAAGAAATCAGTGCGGCTCATTTCACCACCACGTTCACCAACTCTGGAAAATTCACAGCGGAAGTGCTACCCTCCACCAGTGAATACGATACTATCCGTAATTACATAATTCAGAGCCAGGCTCACGATTTCGGAGTCAAGATGCACTCAATCCTCAAAGTTTCCCGAACATCTGACCTACCAAGCCCAATAATCTCAGTTCCAAGGGAAGAGTCTTCAGAATTCACCATGATGCTGTTTCACGGTACCAAGCGGCACGTAGTAGCGTCCATTTTAGAACACGGATTCCGCTGTCCAAACGCACCAACAGGACAAATGTTCGGGACTGGCGTCTATTTTGCTGATAGGATTTCTAAAAGTGCTCAGTACATTGCACCGCAATTCAGACCTCCAGCAGGGACAGTCGGCTACATTTTTATTTGTGAAGTTCAGCTTGGCAAGATTTATANTAAAAGTGCTCAGTACATTGCACCGCAATTCAGACCTCCAGCAGGGACAGTCGGCTACATTTTTATTTGTGAAGTTCAACTGGGCAAGATTTACAACGCTAAACTGGCTAATCATTCGTACAAGAGCCCTCCAGACATCACTAGGAAGAATGGGACAGGTAGGATTTATGCTTTTTTCAGTTAATATTCTTTAATTATTATGAACTGATTTTCTTTGAAATTATTATCTAATTGTCTGTTTTACATTTTTGTTTCCTCAATTTAGTTGTTACTTGCGATAGCGTCATGTGTACTGGGGCTAACGTGCCCAACAGGGACTTGCAGAAAAAGATTGGTAATTAACCCCATTAAATTAATTATTAAATCAATCATGATCCGTAAGACTATATAAATGAAATGCATTTGTTGTTTTCAGGAGACGTTTACTGGCCACTCGGTCCAACGGTAAAAAACACAAAGTTCCCTTCATACACGGTCCTGTATAATGAATTTATCGTCTATCAACCGGATAGGATCAAGATTAAGTATTTGGTAAAAGTAGAGATCACACCGCGTCCTCATTTGAATTACGATTAGACTAACTGTATTAGTATCTCAGGTTAAAAATGTATGTAGTGTATTTTTAAACAAACAATTAATTACTCTATGTAGGATATAAGTTTTTTTACTGTGTGTGTGTAAGGTGTGCACAATTCAAGTTCGTTTTATATGAAATACATTGACTTTTGAAACGATAAAATAATTTGTGTGTGTAAGGTGTGCACAATTCAAGTTCGTTTTATATGAAATACATTGACTTTTGAAACGATAAAATATTTATTTTTGAATAAAAATGAAATCAATCAAACTGTAAATTAGAGGTAATGTAAGACTTTAGTGTTATTTTATGCACGAAATCCATAATTTTAGGTTTAAGGAAATGACTGATGTAAATAAAAAACGATTTCCGTTTTAACGTATGAATTTTATTCTGTAAAATTGATTTAAGCTTTAATGTGCAAATCGAAATAAAATTAATTAACTTGACGAAACAAGCTCTACAAAAAGTCACGGGTCACATGAGTTAATTAACGTTTTTTCCGTTTTAACGTATGAATTTTATTCTGTAAAATTGATTTAAGCTTTAATGTGCAAATCGAAATAAAATTAATTAACTTGACGAAACAAGCTCTACAAAAAGTCACGGGTCACATGAATTAATTTACGTTTATACAAAATTATGTTATGAAATTGTAGAAAATCGTACAATAACATAAATGTAAAGTCACATTAAATTAATATGCGTTTGTACAAAAAGTATAAAAATTGCTTGTATTAAACCATTTACGCTGCACCATTACATTTACACGGAACACAAAAATGTCTATAGCCCACATTCATACGATAAATCTAACGATAACGCGCTCACTTTGGTATAAAATATATTCGTTATAAGCTAAATCGAAACTTGGATGTCTGGTGTTCTGGATGGTCGCTCCACAGGGTAGGATAGCTCCAAAGTAGGTTTTGTTCTACAGAGGAACAATACAGTAATTATCATAAAACACAAACTAATTAATTATCAATTTATAAAAACACTAAAAATCTATTTAACTTCATACCCACATCCCCCCTCATACCTGTTTCCAATTAGGAATGTGTCCCCCATTCCCCTTGACCGTATCAAATCCTTGTGGAGCTACCAAGTAATTTGAATGGGTGTGATGAGCTTTATACACCCGTCCAGGGGCAACCTGTCAAGTCACAAAATTACAAGCCCTTTAAGACACTATACAACATTAAATTAAGTATAACGTTAACAAAGTTAGTTTCTGTTACACACCTCCGCCAGTACAAAAACTTGGTCCCCTTTACCGTTCCTGCCGGTCGTAAGCTTGACTCTTTGCAATCCGATCCGCAAAATAAATCCCACCTCCGTATAACCCACTCACACCCTTTTTAAACCCGTTCTGAACAATACCCTGCACACAACCCGGTTTCGTCCCGTGCCATAACATAATCCTGTACGGGTCTTCAAACGGATCTCGCTCATCTTCACAAAAATTAAGACAAATTACAATTAAATTACTGAATATAAAGTAAAAATTACAAAATAAATTACAAAACACCTCCCCCTTACCCTTCCTCGCAACTTTATAAATTTGCTTGATCTTAATCCCACCAGCCCCACTGTTCTGAACATACTCCACAATATTCCTGTACACGACACAGCTCGGTTTCAAACGATGAATCTGCGCCCACTTTTTCAGATCTGAAACATTGCACGCGTACGTCTCCGCCAGTAAGTCGTAACTTGTTTTACTCTGTTTAATTATAAAACACAAGAAGATATAATTAAACTACGTAGTTTTCAAACCACTGAATATGTAATTAATCAAAGATAAATTTTTAAAACCCAAGTATCGTCTTACCCCAATCTTTGGGTTGAGATCCTCCCCCTCGAATTCCTCGAAAGATGCATTATGTCGATCAGATGAAGACCGTCGTCGACTAGAATTAGAGTTATTTTGAGCCATGACTTTTAATGAACACTACTGTTACGTGAGAGAGCGCTGCGCTGGTGACTGGAATCCAATGATTATCATTCAACGTTCATTCCCATCACCTGAATGAATATCACAATCAATCAACAAGAAATTCACTTTGTTTGCCAGGATTTTTTTGGAATGTCGCTTTTGAACAAATTTATTTTTAGCGTTCCTACACTACACAGTAAACTAGTTAAAAAAATTAATACAACTCCCTCCCACATCACAAGACAAATATAGTAGCTAACTTAACGACAGTGTGTTTAATACATTTTATGTCAGAAAAAAAGCAAAACTCGTTGCAGTACAAAATATATTATTATCAAGTTATACAAATAATGCACGCGATATAACGAAATAAAACGAAGTTGATATAATGTTTGTACGTAAACATAAACATAAGTGCACAAGTTTAGCACTGCTAGCATTGTACTTTTTTTCTTAACTCTAAAGTCTATACAGCAGAGTTGAATTTAGTTAATAGTGCACATTTGCACAAAGCAATATAAATATAGTGCACGCAAATCTGTTGCATTTTGTTATAGTGAAGCTGTTTTGCTTAAATTCAACAGATGATGAACAAGTGAAGTGACTAATGAAGCCGGCTAGGCCAGGAACCTCCATCAACTTTCATCAATGATCATCATCAGCGTCCAAGAAAAGTAAATTGCAAAAAAAATTGTAATAAAATTAATGACGCCATTTAACGCATTTGTTCCATATTTCTAACTGTATTTTGGCAAAATAAAGCAGGATTCCACAGGTAGTTCAGAAAGAAACCTGTCAGTCTCACGTAGCCCCAGAAATTACAGTTTGCTGCCTGTGCTAGTATTTTTGCAAGTTGAAAAAACATGCATGATTACTGCTGAAATCGAAGAAGTTCGATAGATTAATTTTAGCATTTTGTTAATAATTTATAAAGAAAGTGTTCGGGGTATAGAAGAATCATTTTAATAATTATTTCAAGATCAAAAGAGTCAACTTTATTTAATCCAAACGGATGTTTTTATATAGTTTATTTACATACGCTGCTTCATATGACACGCATAAAATGTACAAAAAAATATCAAATTGTACAAAAAGAATCACACTGCACACAAAATTAAAATGTACAAAAAAGAAACATAAACTGTTACAGAACATTATCAGTTAATTGTACATACACAAATTTGAGCAATAAACCGCTCCAAGTTCCAACATAAATTCATTAATCAAACACAAAAGTTAAATTACACTTGCTAATAGGTATACGGATTATCTTCAAATTTAACTTTGACGAGATACTTTGGCTTGACGTTGTCCATATTGTAAATAATATATTCGTTGTATCGTACGGTGTAGCTGTCGAATTTGTCGTTCCTAACGGTCGCTCCTAAAGGCCATACGACACCATCAATTTTCTTTTGAGATTTCCTGCAAAGTAATATATATTTTTAATTTAAAGTTAGTGTTAATTGTAGAAAGATGCAAGAATAAATAGAAAGAAGGGAGTGTGAAATCCCACCTGTCCGGAACCCACTGTCCCGTGCACCTCACACTATCGCAATTTTTGACTTGACCTCGACTGTTAGTGTAGGACGGTGGAGAGGTGGCGGTGTTTCTGGCCTGTTTTGCGTTGAACATCTCACCCACGAGAACATCGCATAGGAACAGATACCCGACAGAGTTAGTGGCCGGTTTGGAAGGCTGGGCAGTTGGTGGGCAGTACCTGTCAATTTGAAAGACAAAAAACGTTAAAATTTCATGAGCTTGCTGTCATTACGAAATGAAAGATAAAGTATTGCAGTAGTCCTTACTGAGCACTTTTAGAAACCCTGTCAGCGAAGTAGATCCCAGTTCCAAACTGCCAACATTTAACATTTATTTATGATTAACTAAATTAACTAAAATTAACCGAATAGTAAATTATATTAATAAGATAACAACTCACCATTTGTCCCTTTGCTGGAGGATTCTGTATCCCATGCTGGAGTATTTTCGCAACGCAGTCATTCTTGGTCCCATGCCATAACTAATCAACAAAATAAACAAACCTTATCAAAATCTTGTCAAATATCACCAATAATAAAAAATAACGACAAACATTCACTCAACAGCAACCCACATACCATCATCCTAAACTTCCATTTCTTCTCGTCCTCATGCTCAAACTCCAGCGCCCCTTTCCTAACAATCCTAACGATACTAAGCACTTTGATCCCAAACCCGTGTTCCTGACTATTCCGTATGTAAGTGCGAATATTATCGTACGCTTCGTCATCAGTGGGAACCGTTCTAGCAATGTAAAGCCATTTCCTCAGCTCGTTTTTGGAGGGCACCAGAGGCACTTCCATTAGCAAAGTAAGAGCTTCTGACTCCACTCTTCCTCTTCGCCTGCGAGGGCGGCGTGAAGGCGTCACCGGTGAAGACGATGAGCTCTGTGGGTACAATGCATTATGTAAACTGTCATTAGCATTCAACGAAATCACTATTAATGCTGAGAGAAGTTAATCACGTTACAAATTACAACACAACTTACCGAAGAGGACGCCATATTCTACGTCAGTTTTCTTAACCCAACACCCAAAGCAAAAAAAATCACAGATCAAAAGACTCCCACACTTTTCTCAACTTTTGAAGGAAGACTAGACCTTCTGGAATACAAAATACAAATTCACCAGGTATCAAATGAGCGTCACACACAAACATCCACAACGATCAAAACAGTATACTAAATTAGTAGTTACCGCCAATAACTACTAGTTAAGCCACCATTTGATTCAATCTCTCCCTTCTTACACCAACAGCTACTGTCTCCAGTCGTCAGTACCAACAACACCTTCTTCAACAAACCAATCATAAAATCCTCTTTTACAATCATTCACACAAAAATCCCCAACAACCCAAGTCAAATTTTAGTAAACCATCTATATACTTCACATACCTCTCATTTTTAAACGGTTATCCATCCAACAAACAAAAAGAAATACAAGAAATTCACCAGATTCACCACAGAAACTACTCAAACCTGCTTTAATTAACCTTATTTACCGTTACAAATCGTTACTACTAAAAAAAACCTTCAAAATTTTAACCATGTCACAAATTTAGTCACCAAACCACACACGGAACAAAATTAGTACAACAACAGGTAAATACGTCAGATGACGAATGTAAAACGTTTTAATCGTTAACTCACCTCTGTGTATTATGGACACCATAACAACTTTACACAAAAAACCAATTAAATGTGTACACCCAACCAACTGCACTCTCTACTGCTGCACTAAACCATAAATAACCAAATCCATTCAAATGAATAGATAATTTCCATACGTTTTTTTATGCAGAGAGGCAGCAGCGCTGCAGAAAGACAAGTCAGCAGAAAAAAGCAAGTAGAGTTTGTGCAGAGAAGGAAATGAAATCTGATGACAAAAGTGATTATCAGCAACAGCCGAGCAGTGTTAAAAAACACACACAAACAAGTTGGGTATTTAGTCAGTCAGTTTAGTGTAGTAAATATAGTGGCTTGTTTTTAGCTGTTTGGGTGTAAATGGGATATTTCTTGGAACTGGAGACTTGATTTTGTTGTGCTCAAAGACAAGCTTTTCAGCTGAGTTTACGTAATACTGTGGGATTAGTTTGTAATTATCTTTTGGAGTTTAGTTGGGTGGAAAGACAGTATTTTGAATCTCGTTTGGGATAATGTTTTAGAAAGTTGTCCCAGATATTCAGTTCGTTAGTCAGTATTTTTTAAGATAGATTAGATGTTTCGTGCAGTGGGAATGGCTGATCCTTTTCCTCAGTCTTCTTACCGTAAGCTTTTAATGATAATAGATGAAAAAGTATTAAAAATGTATGTATTTGTATAATATTCAATATTTAAAAAAAAATTTAATTAACTGTTTATGTAGAAGCTGACTTTGGAAGCAACAGTCATAGTCATCACCATCAGCCGGAGGAGCAGCCGACTAGACTTTCACGCTCTTTTGCAGACGTTACTCGGCAAGAGGATACTTCCTTTTCATCTGGAAACGGTGGTGGTAAGGACGATAACGTGAAGGTTACTAGATTTTAATTTCTGTGTAGACAGTTAAACTTTTATTTTTCATGTCTCCAACCTCCAGTTCCGGACGAGCCTGTAATGGCAGCGACATCATTTCTCGCAAGGGAGGTGGTCATTATCACGTTCGAGTTGCAGAAGAAGTTAGAACCGGGGACATCATACCCCATTCACAGGTTCACCGCCCCTTTTTATCGCAAAGTTGACTCATATCAACAAAGACCTACTCCGTCGCAGCATCTCACAAGGCAGCAGTTTGTCCAGGATCCTACAGAAAGGGAATGGTCGTGGAACAACCCAGGATACGTCAAACTCCCCTTCAGTAAATTGAACCGGGGGAAATACGGTCCAAAGTGGAAAGGGATCGTGAACAGCCTCGAGACTCTGAAACAAGCGGCTTTGGTCAGTATCCAAGCAGGGGAATTCCGTGACGTACGGGATTACTCGGATTTGTTTATGGAGGTCGTCGCTGGGTACTGTGGAAAGGCTAACTACTCGTGTAACTTCAGGGTTTTCAAGGACGACCAACAGTTAACTAGGCGTCTGATACACGAATTGCCCAGTATTATTGATCATGCTCTAAAATTGGCAGCTCGGCTGGAGAATAATTTACCGGTATTGAAACGGGGACAAAGTCACACGCTTTGTTTAAGTAGGAATCTCGTGTGCAGTCTGCTTGCAAACGCTTTCCTTTGTACATTTCCTGAGCAGGATGGTGGGAGAGAATTGCCCTATTTCAACTTTTACAGGTGAGTCACCTTAATGATAGATTATATCAAATATTTTATATATAATTGAGACTAACAGGGTACAATTTGTTATTGACCTTTTTATAGGTTATTCGACTCAAGTCGAGACCCTGAAGCAACGCGAGTAAAGCGAGAAAAAATTAAATGCATTCTCGACTACTTCAGTCGAATGTCGCAAACCCCTCGAGTATATCCAAACTCTGTCATCACGTTCGAGAGACGCTACTGTCCAGTAAAACATAACTGGACCTCCTCAACGAAGAATCTCTGTCCGCTAGAATTAAATTGCGATACAAAACTGGAAACAGCCACATTGGACGACGACGAGGTACTCGTGATAACGGGAACAGCTCAGTTCAGCTCGTATTCCGGGTACAGCTCCGGTTTCAGACATGATGACCTTCCAGAAAGTGCAAGCCGTGATGGGGGTGGAGACACGGATAATCTTGGTCGGCAGTACACTCAAGTCGTGGCAATGGACGCTCTACATTTCAAACCGTACGAGACGCACAATCAATACAGACCTGATGCAATAGTGAGGGAGCTCCACAAGTGTTACGTTGCATTCATGCAGGGCAAGCATTCCACACCGGTGGCAACAGGAAACTGGGGATGCGGTGCTTTTAACGGTGACCCTCAAGTAAGTCATATTTACATTTACTTTAACTTTAAATTAACTACTGTAAAATTAAATTAAAACAAAAACTGTCATCTAATTTTGTTTGCAGCTAAAGTTCCTAATCCAGTGGATGGCAGCGTCTGTGCATAATCGAACGAAGATGCTGTTTCACGCCAACGATAAAAGGCAACAAGAAGAACTGAAAAGTATGGGCGACTTCCTACGTTCTAATCAAATCACTGTCGGCAAGCTGTTCAAAATTCTCATGAAGTATGAATCTAAGAGCTCAGGCTCAAGCTGGTCATTTACACAACCGGAGAGGAAAAATGTTTTCCAATTTGTAGTAAAGTGTGTGAAGGAGAAGAAGTATTTTTAGAACAATGTTATGTAACAATTTTGTACTTTATATTTATCCTATTGTATTAACGAAATAGGTTAATTAATTTACAGTTCTTTCTACCTTGTTAACGAAAAATACGTAAACGTAAAATTGTATTTGTAAAACGTAGTATGTAAATGAACAATGAAATAGTTGACACAGTTAATGATTTAAATATACATACATACTCCGAAATCATTTATTTTCATTAAATAAATTGTAATACGTATTTGCACAATAATTATTCGTAAACCTTTATCAATATAAATTTTACCACCTATCAACACACTGAATACAAATTAACGACATTATCTGTAAAGCATTCGTAAAAACCCCCGCATTATGACTACACAGCAGTAGTCCCATCCAACCTCATCATCCACCGTGTATTCCCCAAGACTCCATTTCGATACCAAACCCGAGAAACTGGTCTCCTCATCCAGTA
>JAHZMV010002207.1:0-56214 GCA_027743765.1 Coecobrya sp. COE2 | reverse complement strand
GTTTTACAGGGAAAGTTAGTGAAAGCATGCAAATATTTTTTGTATGTTTTTACGAACTGTGCGCAGCAAATTCTGACTAGGGAGCTAAATCTAATAATATTGATATAAGAATGAGCATAACAAGCTCTACAGCCTGATTTCGAAAAAAAAATTTGTATAAAGGCTCTCAGCAATGAAATCACTCATATTTTATACTAAACATGTGAAAATTTCGATGAACTTCATTACGAATTTATTTTCGCCATCGTCGACACAAGAATAAAAGGGAGCCCATACTTGTCAAAAAGTACACCATATACTATACATACATTGAAAAATAGAAGTACATACGGAAAACTAAGAGGGCTATTTGACGATCATTGAAGCTGCGGTAAAAGAAAGAAAAATACAACAATGATTGCGATAAAGTACATATTTTACTATTAGAGTACAGTATGCCACTATTGTCTCAAAAAAAAACTCATGATACCGTAACGATAACTGCAGACTTGTCGTTTATCGATGAAGTAAAATTAGAAGAAATGCTAGTTATGTATATCTAAACTTAATACAAACACCACTAAAGCATACGGTATACGGTTGTACAGTTCAGAAATAAATGGCAAGGAATGGGAGAATTTGATATAAACAAAAATATGACGTGCAAAGCAAAAACGGAAATCTACGTTTCTCCATACATCCTATTGCCAATGCCTTTTTTGTTATGCAAGGATATAGTTCATGTTTTGTGTACCTTAAACAAAAGAAACTTTGATTCCATCGATGTGAGATCACATCGCGATCAAACTTTTTCCTTGGACATGTTATTTTTTTACTATTATCATAAAATCTATTGATAACAACACACGTAAGGACAAGATTTCCACTAATAAATATTTATATGAAGTCTAACAAACGAAAGAGTTTTCCCGTGGTGAAAACTTTCCCCAGACAAAATGCCATTCGTTTCATGGACTAGAAGTATGTACACGTATACTTACATGGCTCATATTACTTGGACATAAATATACATATATTATGTACAACATCTACATTTTGTCTTGGGCAGGATAATACATGAATAGTCGACAACCAAACAGTCAACTGTAAATAATTACATACATGGGTTGCGCTTTGAGCTGCACCTACGATAAAAGTTATATTATACATACATAGCTTATGTGACTGTGTACACGATTGGCATCATATATATTCTACATACTTGGAATCTTTACTTGAAGGGATTCCACTGCATCAATTTTCTGTTAACTTTTTAAAAAAATGCTTTTGCTTGCTAAAACTACCTACCATCTAATAAGTATATAACCTCAGTTAATTAACGATGCTTTCTTTGCTTTATGCTGGTTTATTATGCAAAACACTAATTATAAAATAAATTTGAAAAGTTTTAAAAATGGGAATCCAAGAATTATAGATACCTGCATCCTGCCTGTCTGGATATTGCAAATTGTGGGTCGACTTGTGGGCCACACGTGCAGCAACGTTGATCTAAAACTGGCCACATGCAAGTTTTACTGTATTAATTTACTGTATGAGCAAGCAAAGTATTGCTTCACAAAATATTTCCATCAAAATTAAAATGTTAATGAAAAGAGATATTTTGAACATATTTTCAGAAAACAACTAAGGTAAAAAGTCTTACGTAAAATACTATAAAATGAACTATTTAGTAAATGACGATGGTAATCGCTGTTCAACCAACCTACAACTTTATCTTATTCTAATGTGGAATACGGTTAAGTTTTAGGTTGGTACTAAAAATGCAAATTAAAATTATTTTGTATTTTTATTATTCGAATTAATCGTTCGATATCTATCATTATTAAAATTACACGAGCCTTTTAGAAAGTGCGCCATAATAAAGTATAACGTTGATAAATACATTGTATTTAATAGAAATGCGTTTTCGCACTGTGATCCAAGTGAGTGTTCACAACTTTATTTTTACAGTCCCATGATCATGTTTACTTTTGCTTAGGACACAAGCGCTATTATAAAAAGCCAAACCTACTAAATTTGTTTATGAAGCATAAAACTAAATCCCTTTTCCTCATGGATTCTTTTCATGCTCTAAAATACTTTTCAAAGAAATTCCAAGCTTAAAATACTGTAATGTTAAAACCACATACATGTGTACACAACTTTGAAATAAATATTAAACCTATACACGTCATAATGAAAGTGAATCAACCGTTCAGAGCAGCTAACCAAATCAGAACTAACCGAAACGGGCTTATCGATACGCTCCTCTATTACATACGCATTAAGATATCAAAGAATTTATTATCCGTGTCCTCTAGACTGTAGTCTAAAAGCAGGGGTATTGCACAAAGTAGATGTTTTCCCTATTTCCTACTTGCGTTTACGTTTCAGTTTTCACCGAGTTTTCTTCAAAAAATGAAAACGGCTATCCATACATACGATATAATAGTGATATATGATAGCTTATGAAAGAGCTCTTCAGTCTTCGATATTGCCTTCATATTCTAAATTTCAACCAATTTAAAAGGCTTTGCGTATGCTTTACTTTTTATGATACAGTAAAGTACATATAGCACATTCTATGAAACGTAAAAGTTCATCCATTTCTTTACAAATATTTCCCCACGCGTACCCCACAAAATAACCAGAATGAAAGCACGAATTTTTGCTTAGTTTAGTTTGTCGTAAGTTTAAGTTTGAAAATCGCTGCGTAGAATAAAGTAAGTCGACTCCGCTAACAGTTTTACGAAAAAAACACCTAAAGTATTAAAGAGAAAACCAGTGTGGCTGTAGTCAAGAAAGTGAAAGCAATGCAGTTGCAGCCACAACCAGCACAACTGTTCTAGTACAGCAGCAGAAATGGTGAATGTAGACTAGCTTATTTCAACGGTTGAAGCTTACACTGTTGCTGGTAATGAAGCAAGCAGTAGTGGTAGTAGCTGGTAAGTACAACGAAGGGCTTGGTCATGTCAATGCGACATGCTTTTCCCATACATCTAAGTTGTGGGCCAGGCAAACAATTCAAGAGAAAGCTATACAGCAACCGCTACTATCAAAGCGCTGCTCGTCAAGCTTTCCAAAAGCTTGCAAAAAGTTTATTTTTTGAAATAGGCAAGTCTTCTAGCTTCATGTTGAACATTCTCTCGCGTTTTCACCCTACAATACCATCATCATTTTATCGTGGTCTAGTCTGATCATATACACACTCACACAACCAAGTGTATTTTGCGTGCACATTACTACCGAGTGAATTTGCCTGGTATATATCCGTACTGAACACATTCAACTGGAGTCAGATGAAAAAGGCGATTCAGAGAGGCGGCTGGGTTGTTGGAAACAGCTCTTTTCTTGTCACAAGTTCCTATACACTGCGCTGGAGTTATAGCTAAAAGACTAACCAATTTCGCTGCAGTTTCTCCAAAATTCTTCTGTCATAAATTTTCGTGGTGTTGGATCTCCTAGTACTGATATTGTTGCTTCTTCGTTTCATTTATTATCTACTGCTGAAACCCTTGGAGTACCCAATAGACTCTCATAAAATCTGGGTTGTTGTGGGTTTGGCTGTATCTGAAAGTATTATGATTATCGTTGTCGTGTGTGCTGAAGAATCATTGTTCATGCAGTAAGTTAGCTGCGGTTAAAATTTAGTTTTCTGTTCAAGCTCTCCATCTGAGGATACAGCAAAAGAAGGATATAATTCTGGTTGAGCTACTTACTCTCACATTTACATACTCCACCGCTACATCATTATCAACAGCAACCCACATCATCGTCATCATCTGCAACCTCATTTCATCACAATGCAGTGTTCAGTGTATAAGGCAAACATTGTATTCATTATTCTTTTAAAGCGACTGTGAAAGAGCCAAGCCCATTCGATTCTGTTTTCATCTTCTTGTGTGGTGAAAGTGTGAGTGAATAAAGTGGTAATAAAAATCATTTTGAATGATGAAAAGTTGACTAACCGTGTTTACTGCGACGACAGTTAGATTGCCTGATACTAGTAGATTGTGTAATAGTCCTCACAGATAAAATACTACATAAATCCTTTATTTATGGTGAAAATAAAGATTGTGAAAATATTACTTTTTGGATGACAAAAATGGTTGCTTGCACTATTCCAGCAAATGGAATGCTAATCAAATTGCTTTAGTATCTCGGACAAGTTTACTGAAGAAAGGGCACAAAAAAGGAGAAAAAAGGAGCGTCTAGCAAAGAAGCAACAGTTAATGTTTTCCATTGGATTTCATTGTGTAGTAAGTGAATGGATGTATATGCGTGCATATATATAATGTTGTTTTCCTTGCTGATTCGGCCAACGCTATCCACATGTGGTTGCCGAGAATCAAGTGAAAGCAACATAGAGGGAAGAAAGTTCATATTATAAGTTGTTGTCGCTCCAACGCTCAATCCTGGAGACTTGATAGTGTATCTGCACGATCAACACATCATCATCATCCAACAGAAAGTAATCTATTGTAAGTCCAGACAGCCAGGATATTTTGCATATCAATCACTTTCTCTTTTCCTGCTTCCAGTTGAATTGAGTGGAAAACGAAATACAGGATTGGAAATCTTCTGCTCAGCTTGAGTGAATACCGCAGTGAGGTATATATTGCATTTACACAAAAATATGTATATTTCTCATAAAAACAAGGGTATTATAACTACGTTTGCATTCTGATAGGAAAAAATCCTGTCGACTTATCGAGTGGTGAGATTATGAAAAATTGCGTTTACCAAGCGGATCGACCACTACATTAATTTGTAAAAGGGACCTTAAATACTAAACAAATTCAGTGGAAACGGCTCGCGTTCTGGATTTCATTTATATCATATATTCAGTTTTGCCTGTCCCAAGTAGCGAAATAGGCTGTGCGTTTGCGTGTGTGTACGTGAAAGAGAATGTAAATAAAAAATACTCCGCTCCATCCAACAGTCAATATGACTCCAGAGTGGTTTTAGCTTAGTCGAGTATGTGCTTTTCCTGGAAAATTTCATTATGTGACCGATTTTTTGTGCACAGTTCTCCGAAAAAATGATATGGAGTTAATGATGAAAGTGGTTTTTAGTGGTGGTGTTTTTTGAGCCAGTTAAAAAGTGAGCTACACTTCTGAATCTACTAACGGAGCACTCAATACAAGTGGTAAGTACACGTGTTTGAAGAGTTGTTGCGCTGGTATATTTTAAATGGAAAATATTGCGAGTTGAAGGATCATACTATTCCAATGCGTGGGTGTGCCATGCCATTTTCCTATCATCCTTTACCCTTATCCCGCCTTCTCAACCAAGAGCTGATAGAAACAAAACAACGGAGAAAAGAAAAATACAGCTACAAGCGTTAGCAATATTCTCCAACCCAATAGCTAGGATTAATCTATCTTATCGATTTAAGGCGCCTACATATAATATTCTAAGTATCACAAGTTGTGTAGGTGTAATTTTGTTAGACACAAATTATTTTAAATTTAAAAAAAA
Organism: Coecobrya sp. COE2; assembly: GCA_027743765.1. NCBI lineage: Eukaryota > Metazoa > Arthropoda > Collembola > Entomobryomorpha > Entomobryidae > Coecobrya > Coecobrya sp. COE2. The sequence continues at coordinate 50,754 of JAHZMV010002207.1, read as the reverse complement.
TATTTTTGAACGATTTTAACTTCCGGATGTACAGGAGTACTCCAAGTATTGATAGTGATATGAAGAAATGTTAATTTGTTGTGATGTGTACAAGTGTACATTTCACAAATTATTCAACAGTCAAACACAATCCAAAAATGCTTCCGTTATATCAATGACATGTATAAATGTTTAATACACAGAAATGTATAAATTTCAACTTTTGTTATTAAACGTGCAAAAGCAAAACACAAATAGATTTTTCTATCATGTTTAAAAGTTGCCAAAATATTATTTTGATCTTTACGGTAATGTTTGCTCAAGCAAACAACATTTGAATGTATTTAAAATAACATGAAAGAACTTATTATATGAATATTGTTGCTACTCCGAGCTTGTTTTTGTAGTCGGCAAGTCGTTAACGTTGTTGTAAATATCGACCGCTTGTCAAACGTAAAATTTTTATCAGAGTTACAGGGTCCGTGTGTTTGAAACTTCTCTGGTTGAAGCTGAATACACAGATATTTTGGCAAAAAACGGGGTTTATAAAAATAGTTCCCATACAGTTCAAGTCGTGCCCTGCTGCTTTCTTTCACGTTAGCTCCCGCGTTCTTTTATTGATCCTTTCCAAAATGCGAGAAAATGGATGGAGAAAGCAACTAGCTCAGAATTTCTCTTTTATTATATGTGTATGTAGATGTAAGATGTGTACGTAGACACACATACAACTTTTTCGGGTACGTATTTATAAAAGTGTGCTCTTCACTTTTGTTGAAATGTAAAACCATGCAGCATCACCATTTTCTTCAGTATGGCTTCTGCCTCCTATTAAATTTTCCCCGTAAAACATGTACATTGTCTGCCAGCTTTTCGTCTTACGTTTCTTCTGTTGCTTGCCCGTTTTTAGTGAGAAGCAAATAAACTGATACGAATTGGGTAATGCAACGAGACATTGGTCCAAAGCTTAATGTGTGTTCAAACATCTCTCTCCTCTCTCTCTTGTCAAGGTACAAAGTAGTAAACGCATGATGAAATGTTGATGATTATCATGATTATGTTATGAGATGAGAAAAATCCTTTCATTATTATGCCTAGCGCTTTATTCAATCTCATAGCCTCTCCAATTTCCACTCTGGCTGCTTCATTTATAATCATCTCAGTCAGCCATTCAATTTCAACTTTTACTTTACACAGAAGAGGAAAAAGAGAACGTACTTCTCACTAATGCGAATGCAGGTTCCAAGTACATGATAATGGCAGCATGTATACCCTCACGCAATACACTTTTCATGCTCAACTTGTCTGTCAGTCCGTGACAGTTAAAGAGTGTGGTAACGCAACGCTACAAAAGATGAAAGAATAATGGGGCTCCTACTGTTTTATTGCAAAAGAATTAAAATATACCGACACCTGATACACAGGTTATATCTAGGTACATATTATATGTATTTCGTGTAAATATAGAAATTTCACATTACAAATGTATTATGTGTGTAAGCAGAGAAAGTGGTCTGTCAGCATTCGGAATCAGTGCCGTTGAGGGTCTGAAAAATGCAATGAGCGATGGGATATAGCCCACTTGAGGTTTCACAATGAAATTGGAATGTCTGCAGGGTCGTTAGAGTAAGAATTAGGGACGTCTGTTTTATTCGTATAGGTATAAACATTTACACATAGGTTCTATAACAGCGTATTAGAGTTGTCATTTAAGTTGGACAGTGAAGGGTTTTGTGATAGATCTATTGTTGATCTAGGAAAGCCAACTTTAACTGTCATTAAAACTTAACTATTGAAGTCTATTCAGACAGGAAGGGATTATATCGTCATTTTTCACTTTACATTGGCAAAATGTACATATAGAGTATACACTGTTGAAATATAAAGAGAAAATGTTTAAAAGTTTAATGCTCGTAATGGTTTAATCAATGAGGTACTAGACAGGTGAAGATATACATTGGACTGGTTCGACGAAATGCTTGATTGCGCCTTTAGTGTATTTATACAATCAATTCAAAGCTTCGACAAAGTAATAGCAGAACTGCGTTGTACTCACTAGATTTAAATGTACACGAAAACATCCACATTTATTTTACACATCGTAAACAAGAATATTATCTCTGCTAATATTGTTGGAGCGCTTCAAGTTCATTGTACGACGAAGCAAAACATCACGCTATCATATTATTTCAACTACACGCTACAGGAAAATGGAATGTTTCTTTCCAATTGAATTCATTAACGGAAGTTGATAAAATGATTCATTTTGGTGTGATAGTTAGCGATAACACATTTTATATGAGAAATTTGCCATTGTAATTTCATGACATTTAAAAAAGTGTCGAGTTCATCTAAACTTTTTATCCACTCGGGCTGTCCATTCCACCAAACTTTAACGGACGAAAATATTTGCAAATCTATGGTTGTAGAAGTACAGTTACCATAAAACACAGTTCTCTGTAACAATTCCCAACATTAAACCCTAGGACACCCAGTCCTAACTTCGGGACCATAAATTTCCCATAATTTTTTCTCATTTGGGGTCAGCGAAAATTTTTCTAAAAATAAAGAGCTACTAGTCACCCATCAAATGTGTAGTAAGTATAGTCATATCTTAGGTACGATTGACACTCATTCATTCTGGATGAATCATCCATTCCATGATAATAAAACTCCCTGCATGCATGGTTCCCACGACTAGATACTCGTAAGGGATAAAAAGGCAATTATGGGAATGCTTGGAAGTATTACTACATTTACTTACCATCGCTGTCGTTTATTTAAATGACTTGTGAGTAAGATCAGACCGTTAGTCGAGTTTCTTTTAGTAAAAAAGTTAAGCTGTCGATTTTTTGATTTTATAATAGGACGAAATCATGAGATCAATGACATTTCTTAGAAAGCATTGAACTAATAATGGCAAAGATAAAAATAAAGATTTTAGCCTTCCTTTCTACGAGAGAACCAAGAAAGCTGCTGTATTATTAGTAGCTAATTAAATGCGTGATGGAGATTAAAAGCAAAAGTATTGAAAAATCGTAGAAAGCTTGTATCTCTTGATATGCATTAGTTCTAATTTATTACGCTTCAACCACGTACGAACGAGAAAATGAAGAACAAAAATAGTAATAAAGTAGAATTTATGCAGTAAAGTAAAATGTTCAAGGTAAAATGTTCAACAGCTTGTAAATCTCCTCAACGAAATTACTTTTTCTCATCACTTCCCGTTTCCAGCTATTTATCACCGGATTTCACTCCGCACTGTCTCCGGATGAAGGTTTTCAGAGTGAATACATCCACTGCTTCATACTTGACAACCTCTATAGGTTGTCTTCTGAGACAGCATAATAAAAAATCATTGAACGGATATTAATTTTCTTCAACATCCTTCATTATTCACTTTGTATTACTGAACGTAACATTCTGGTTTGTTTCTGATTTGTATTTTTTTCAGATGAAAGGAACTGCCTAACAAGAGGATGCGTTGCTGACTAATGTACTAACGGATCAATACTACAGTAATAATAATTATTAAAAGGATTTACTACTGATTACTGGCATTATAAACACCCATGAGGATTGCTATAAAGAAAGCATTTAACTTTTCTTCCAGGAAGAATCCGCGACTCAACTCTGGATCGTTTCACACAAAAGATCAGAGTAATGAAGAAAGCTTGCGCATCCTACACGGAACTGAATCAACCTCCTCAGAGATATATTGGAGAAAGTAGCTAGACGGAAGAAAGCGTCTATTTTCTTTTCATCTTGATTTCTTATTATAAAGCGCCTTTGTGTCTGAAAGTGTGCTTGTGTTGTGCAGTGCATTTACGTGGTTGCTGAATGAGAAAGTAGTAATTCTTCCATTTCCTTGTGGTCTACTGCCCATTCATTCATCTGTACGGGTAAAAAGACGCATTTTGCGACAAAGAGGAGAGGGAAAATGAAACTGCCGGAAAAACTGCAGGAGTATCTCCCTTCAAATCGAGAGGTCTTAAAACAGAAAAGTTTGATCCTCTTCAATAAATTGATAAGGACCAAAAACCCTGCCTCACTACAGGAGGATCCCATTCATGGGGGACTGAGAGAAGGAAAGGATAGGGATGCGGGTTTGCAAGTAAGTCAAAAGTCAATTTACCACACAATACTTTCTCCAAAGTACGCTAGAGAGACCATAAAGGAAAAGTAAAAGTGAACTATGCACAGTTTATACTGCATCGATGAAAGTATCTGAATTGAACAAGGAGTGATTTTAAAGATTTTAAGATGTTTGTCCATCCATCTGCTCATAAATATTATCAGTTTCATGATCTTAACACTTTAACATAGAGAAACTATGACGGAGTTGGTTAATCCGCCAAGGTGTAAGGAATTTTTAGAAAGCGTTCATGTGTCGTACATTGGTTCCTTTTTTAAGCCAACTGACAAACACCAAAATTCAATTAATGCGCATATCTTACCATTAGCTTATCCTTAACACGAACATGGATGTGGATTTTTCCCTGGGGCGGGTGAATAGCAAACGATTGATATGATCTAGTGCATAGAAACGTGACGGTACCCTAGCCCCCCGGATACGATGTCTGGCTTTAATATAATGCGTCACCAAGTGTGTACCTGCTGCTACAATAGTATATTAATTCATGTATAAATTAATTCCTTCTCAATCTATGAGGTGACCTTCCGAATTGCCATTATCTTTAGTAATTCAGCTGTATATACAGTGTATTACCTCTGCTGGATGTCTATTACCTTCTTCAGCTTCATATTATGACAGTTTTACAGTGAGCTTTATATTGGAACTAGGCTTTACACTTTTGTGTTGCGCAAAAAAGTACTACCTCAAAACGGGTTAGTATACAACATCTTATAATTTAGAAATGGAAATTGGAAAGGAAAAATAAATGGGGATGTGAAGTTTGTTTGTAATGTTGTGAGTAGTTTGATCCGAAGATATAATTCACATTCAAGGTAAACTAGGGATTTTGTTCCAAATAATGTAATGAGAATTTTTTGTTGTTTTTCTTTGTTGGTAACAGTACAAAGCAATTTGAATTTGAATGGAGCTTTTTGAATAGCAAGTTTATTTAGGTTATGCAAAAGATCAATATTCCTGAATTGGTTTATAGGTACATACATTAAGACTACCATGCAGCGTTTCTGCCAAGTTGTCGAAATATTCAGGGCAAGAAAGGGAATTAAGGGAACATAACCTACCGAATGAAAACAACTTTTCTTGAAACAAATATTAGCATAATATTTAATGTATGCATAGCGTAGCTTAAAAACACATACATTATGCTAGTCAGAGCAAGTAGACCAATTAGGCACAGCTAATGAATGTCAAGCAATTCTGAGATGACGAGAGAGGTTCCCGTTGATTGCCATGCCATTTGCGTCTGATGAGTGAATCAATTATGAGCAAACAAGAATGCAATCAACTTCTTTGGTTGACGTAATAATATGTTTAAATCTTTGATGCTTTAATAAACTAACTTTAGTTTGATTGAATACTATAATTCGTTACACCGTCACAGTTACTTACAGGGCGGATGTTATAATAACTATAGTAACAAATAAACATTGGGTTAGATAAGCTTTCTGGGCCTTTACGATGTATAATTAAATGCATGGTACATTAAATTAGATATTCATAAGTTGACATGTGATGATTGATCACTATGGGAACTATGATTTTAATCAGTCATAACACTAGTAGATTTGCTTGTTTTGTATTAGCATTTTGATATGCTAAACATTTATGAACACAGCAATTTTATAAGATACCTAAATAAAAGTATTTTAAAGATGCTTATGCTTGCCCTACTTTTGCAAATTAATGAACTCTCATTATATAGGAATGAATGACCACACCTTACTTTCATTCGACGCATACGATTTTATATATCTCTTGCCGGAATGGACTTTCACGTGATGAATACCTATTTGCCCAATACTCTTTAGTGAGGTAAAGTGTTATTTTAAATACTATTAAATTGGATTATTGGAAACTAGATTAAAGTTCGTGAACACAAAAAAAAATTAGTCAACAGTATTATCATTATTATAGTGAACCAAACCATTGAGTCTACAACCATCTAGGATTCCAGGATAATCGTATGTAAATATCCAGCTAGATGTGTTTCACCGAAAAGGATTGAACATGTAGATGGTGGTTTGATCACAAACGAAAACAGATTTTATAGAGAATGGATTAACAAAGTAAAATTGAGACTTTTTTTCGATATTCGTATGGCTTTCTTATTTTGTATTTGAATTTAAGTTCCGTGCAAGTAAATGCCCAAAGTAAAAATTATGAAAAGAATTGGACATAGAAGCGAAATGAATGATGAATGAAACGAATATGAGGTTGTAGAACATGTAATTTAGTCAGAACTTGGCACTCACAATGGGGTTAGTCAATTTACGTGTAAATTGCCAGTAACAAAATCCAAACAAAATCAATTTACACAAAGAAGGATCGTGTACAGTAAAAATGAAGTGAAACACAATACACAGCAAATACTCGTCTTGTATCGTAAAAGAGAGCGGGTTCCTGGCAAACGAAAACATTATGCATGTACACATTGATAGCATAGGAAAATGAAAAGAGAAATGTTTTCCTTTTTAGCATGATTTACTATATAATAGGTAATTTCCAGAGTATTTATAATAAAAATCAACGTAGAAATCCCATTGAAAATGACATAGCCGTATCACCTGTTTTGGAGAAAGCATGAAGTAATTTGAACTTACATAATATTCAATTTCCTGCATGTCACGGCATGTCAGCGTCATCTGTAATCAGAGATTTACGTCATGCTTATTTATCTTATAACATCGCATTTAAAGGTCATAGGTATCTATATCTCAAAAGAAGATCATATTTCTCTTGAAGTGTTTGTCCCTNTTGAACTTACATAATATTCAATTTCCTGCATGTCACGGCATGTCAGCGTCATCTGTAATCAGAGATTTACGTCATGCTTATTTATCTTATAACATCGCAGTTAAAGGTCATAGGTATCTATATCTCAAAAGAAGATCATATTTCTCTTGAAGTGTTTGTCCCTTCTCTTTCCATCCATTCCTAATATTCTGACAACATGTCTTACCTATTTTTGCACTATTTTGTGATGATTTCTTAAAGGTTGAATTATTAAGAGTTACATATTCCCGAGGGAGAGAGGATCATTATTAATGTAGAATTTTAATAATTAAAATGAGTGTTTTACTTTAAAAAAACCACCGATTATTGTAAGCGCGGATTTGGCTAGTAGTACTTTGGAATGTAAATGTTGAGTATAATTGCAAAAGCATGTACTTGAAAATTTGCATCAAATTACATGCTGGTGCATTAAATTTCGTGCGATCCATTGTTTTTCATGGGTTCTGTCCATATAGATAGGCAGATAGGAAATGTTGGGCTTCAAAGGGTTTGGAGAATAAAAAATCTATTCTCTGAGGTTATATCTTTTATTTCAAAGGTCTTCTGTATACATTGCCTACAGATTATAATAGTTTTACCATTTGTGTCCACAGGGTTTTCTATTTATTTGTAGCATACTATTCCCAACCAATAGAAGCTTTCACGTGTGTCTGTCCACCTCTATGAGTCCTATACCAGTTTCCTTGGGAAAACCAAATATGACAGGTGGATTCCTTTGGTCAAGAACCGTATTTAGTTTGAATTATATGGCATACCTAATATAGTATCGAATCACAGTTCGCCTGAAAGCGCATGTCAAAGGGATTAATATTACGGATGACTGACGTTCCCACTGGGAAGAAAGTGGTGGCACTGGGGGTGATCATGATTCCTCCGGCTGGCCATCACCGTCATCATTATATTTTTTCAATTCTTTCATCATCATTACTTCTACTCCCGGAGGAGTCCAGGAACGATTCTCAAATGATCACCATTTGTGGGAGGTGGTCAGACATGTACATAATATGGTTTCTATTTGCCTGTGTTTAGATTAGCTTTCATCTTACGTGAGCGTACTCATGCTTCGTACGTGCGTGGCCTTTTCGTGCATCAGTGTTTGTTATTTTTACTTTGGAGAAAGGTGAAAGGTACAAAAAAAGAAGTATATTTAGGATTAATCTTTATTAGACTTTTGACAAGTTGCCAAATATGAGGATTTAGCCAACTTCTCCCCACGCTTCTTCCGTTAAACAAGTGTTCTCTCTACTTTTAGGTTTATACCTGGCACTGTTGACACCTTCGAAAACTTGTCTTACTAGTTAGAAAGATGAAAGTCACTGTGTATATAAAATCCACACATTCTTAGACATTATTATTAATAATAAAGCGTAATTACATACGTCGTTTCCCCATTTTTACTCGGACTCTGTCGACTTATTAGCTTAAATGAAATGAGACCAGTTGGACATAGACATACATAACCACTTCTCCTTTTATTATTGATTATTTATTTAAAACTCTTCAGGTTAAATTCTCCTCAAAGATGCATAACATGAAAATGAAAGAAAAATTTGCAGTTTCTATTTATAATGTATTTCCGCTATACCATCTTTACATAATTAGTCTGAGAGATAGAAATATCTCTTCATATTCATACACTGTATATGAGATGCGTAGAACACCTATGTCACAACTACAAAAGTTCATAAATAATAAAATTTTGCAAAAGCAAGTGTAAAAGTTTACCTAATGATAATATTTCGTAGTAAAGCCTGCATATTTTTACATGCAAGAGTTTTATTTTATGAAACCGGCCAGATACCATTATCTTGCTGTAGGAAAACGAAAATACAGAACAACCACTGCTGACAGTGGGTACGACTGGTTTAATTTTTTCCCATCTGCTGAAAGAGAAGTCAGAGAGGTACCTAAATATAAAGGAAATTACCGTATACAGTTGTTATAATGGCTTTTACAATTTGCCGTAACTGAAATAATGTTAAGGGTATAACTTGGGCCGTTGTCGGAGATTGTTCATGGAATCGTTTTCATGCTTTGACACTATCAACACAATAAATTGTTCAGATGTCCCTTCGGGCAGTTGAAACTAACATTAGAACAGGCCACAAATGTTATTGTGCGTAAGTTTGTTCGGAAATATGAAACAGTGTATAGAAATTTTCATAACTTTCTCTAACGCGGTTGGCATCACAGACTTTTTTCCAATGATGAAAATGCTTTCATGTTTTGTATAATACTATGAATTTACTATTATATTTGTATATATGAATTTACTAGCAGTTTACTTGGTGAAATATTTGTGGTGAACATTATTTGACTTGATTTCGTCAATTTTACTTTCTTCCAGTTTCCGAAAGAATGCTAAACGTTACGAGTGAGTAGAATTAATTGGTTGTGCTATAGATTTTTTACATCAATGGGTGGTGTACTGTGTTCTTCCTTTGAGGTAATGACAAACAATATTTGCTCTGGTATCATCGAAACGCATTATTCAAGCACACGATACAGTTGCTCGTTGCTGTACGTGAATTGAAATTATTGAAATGAAATATTGATGTCAAAAAATTTATGTCGCTTTTGGGAGTAGGCATCCCAAATGCGAACCATCCCAACCGAACTTTTAATAAATATATCCATGAATCCATGTATGTATGTCATATTACATTTATAAGCTCATCATTATCAAACATAAACCTTTTATGTACTAGTTTGTTTGTTTTCACCACAATGTACTATGTCTGACGAAGAATCATCATCACTACTTACATGTTTTATTTTTTATCACGTGTGTTTTCAGAAATGCCTAACAACTCTGGATTTGACCTCTCTCGGAGTTGGAAGTTGCGTCGGAACAGGGATGTATTTAGTGAGTGGCATGGTTGCTAGAACTGTGGCTGGTCCTGGTGTCATCCTTTCCTTCATCATTGCAGCAGTTGCATCGATTTTCTCTGGTGAGCCCTTTTCTCGCAACGGTGCGGTGTGTTTGTATAGACGTCTGTTTATATTATTAGGCATGATAACTCTAACTTTTACTCGTACATAGTATGTGTGCGTGATCAGCAACAGAGGGAGAACTTCCTGTTACGATGTTAGCAAGTTTACTCCTCTACTGCTGCTGATTCTTTTTGACTTCATTCATGTTTTAGTACTAAGTTCACGTTGACGGAACATCATCGAATTGTGATTGGAATGGGAGTTTTTTTCGTGCTTTAAGGAAACATGTACGTGTAATGGGTACATGATGTTTATATGAAATATTTCAGAATGGATGACGTTTTTCTGCAAAAAACTTACAACAACCATTCATCTAAAATGTACGTCGACTTTCTCTAGAGAGCCAATAGTCCATTTCGTGTACATGATATTTGATTATGATGGAGTAAAAGTACACTCCTTGACTGGAGATTTTAAGGCAGAAGAAATATTTCTTGTTTTCTTGAACACCACCAGTATATCTCGCCGCTGTTGAAGTGGTAAAAAGTGGAAAACATTGCTGAAATATTTACCAAGTTTATGGACACATTGTACATTACATATATGCACACTCCCGTGGATCTTTGGCAAGCAAATACAAAATGAAATAGTTTAGTTAATGAAAATGACCATACTTCTGTAAACTATAGTATGTTCCATCAAAATAGCTCCTTTTTTATAATATTCAGTTTTTCATTAGTCTCCTGTCAAGGAAAGCCGTTCCATAATATTTCTGCTTTTTCAATAGTCTCTCGAGCATCCTTTTGCAAAATGATTTATATGGAATACTTGGATAGAATGGAACACTAAAGAATTAAAGCGAACATCTAGGACTGAACATGTTTATATGCTTTTATCTATTTAAATTTTTTTAGAGTAATGCTATTTTTTACTTATTTTAATTGGGTTTCGCTTTACGTGTAAAATAAAAATAGATTCGAAGACAGGTACTTGATGCTAGGCTATTTTAAAATCATGATATACACCTCCATTAGCGTTTTTGTGGAGCCAGATATCCGAATGGTGTCCGTCATTTATCATATTACTTTGTTCTACTTACCTAGCTTTCGTGATCAATACCTACAATTTCCACCTATCTACTTAACACATTTTATACAGAAAGTAATAATGGATGATTTGGATGACAAAAATGAAACGGAAAGTGGACAATTTAATACACAACTTTTAGCATGCCAAATATTCTGGGAAAGTTTAATAATTTATTTTTACTACCTTAGTCATATACATCAATGTTTTCAGCTAGTTGAAAACGGATGCTAGGAAAAATCTGATCGCAACATAAAATCATTGTATTTAAATATGTCATATTACATCATATACATTATGTGTGTACATATATCCAATTATTTCAGTGATATGTGTTCATGCTATTGTCGTCAAATATGTCATTCATTCAGATACACACACATGCAGAGAAAAAAATATCCACTAGTTATATGGAAGAGAAATTCCAATAAGTTCAGCATGAACACTTACTGGATGTGACTGACTGACTATCCTTTAATCCAAAATTCGCCCGCTTTATACATTTCACTCTGACAGTTGGATTAGAATACAATTTCCTGCATATCCATCCATATCTTTCTGCCAAGTAAATACTATACACATTTTCGGTAGTTGGTGGGTGAAACATGTACAAATAAATACATGCATGACAATACGCCGATTTTAACTTGTGACATAACCATTTGAAAAGAATCGCCAAACTTGATGGCTAACAAGCAGTGCCATTATGTATGTATTTATGTATCATTTTTATAAACGACAACTTTCATGTTTGTATGGTTTTCTTTGAAAAATTGTATGTATGTACGTCCTCAACTACTAGATTGTGAAATGACGTGAAATGAAAACCTAAAAATAAAATAAAACTGGCTCGATATTCTCAAATATCGTTTCAGACTCATGCTGACTTTCACTCGTCTTGAATTAAATTGAAGCGAATAATATTTCATATAAGATGGACGGGTGAGCAAGTGAAAGTCATTCGCCCAACAGGCAACATTCTAGAGTGAAGAAAACATGCTATGGGATTATAGTTTCCATATTAGACTATACTCAACAGTGAACATTGTAGAGTAAAGCAACTGGGCAGTTATATACAATTTTAAGTAGCCGCATATATTCTATTTTACTACTAATACATGTATTTGTATTTGCGTTTTCACTAATTGTCTATTGTAACAAGAAAAAATAACGTGATGCAAACTAGAAAAAGTAGCTTGAATTTCAGAGAAAGTCAAATTCACGGTAGATTCTGAACCGAACACGCTGCGCACACACACATTCAGCCAAGTGACTGTCAACAACACAATTATATAAAGCATGAAATTTGTCGCTTAATTTAGTAATGGGTTGTGTTATACCATTAAATGATGAACATAACATGATGTTCTAAATGGATGAAGCGTTAATACAGTATATTCTCAAACTATACAATATCTAACGGTAACATCGAATCGATTCATTAAGTCGAAACACGTTTTTGCTGTATTACATGACTAGATATTATGTATGTTATTACTCGACTCTCCGTGAATTCTGCTCATGACTAAATTAGTCCACTATACTCAATAATAATTTTCTCTTTTTGTTTTATGTTGCATGTTGCTATTTCGACTTACAAAATACTTAAAAACTACCCATATGGTAAACTATGTCTCTGAAAATTCCTGGTTTTGTATCTTACACAAGTTTCGTCTCGTTCCATTCTTCGTTTAGCATGCAAATATGTACTCGTGGCGTGTGAAACTTCAAGTTGTCTGCCACAAAACTGTCATTTTCGTTCTACATATTTGCATGACTTACATTGTTTTGTTAAATGTTCACTTTACAAATGTTCCTACATGCAACTTTTGGTTGATTACAGGTCACCCTCCAGACATACTAGCGTTCTTTATAACACTCGTCATGACGGTCGTTCTTGTAGCTGGTGTTCAAAAATCCGTAATGTTCAACAATGTACTGAATGCAATCAACTTCTCAGCCTGGGTATTCATTATGGTTGCCGGCCTGTTTTATGTGGACTTAGCCAACTGGAATGATTATGGGGGTTTCCTACCCTTTGGGTGGTCAGGGGTAATGTGAAACAACTTTTGTTATTTCTTTAGCAAAGGTCCTTTTGCTATTTCTACTTGACTACCTCGAAAAATCAGCCCTTTAAAAAATTCAGGGGAATCTTTGTGTTTTGACGTGACAAATTATAGTTAGTACTACTTTGTACCCATATCACGTCCCTTGCTTCTGCTGCACTGCATTTTCCATTAATACTAACACGGAACAACTGAATACACAAGAATTTCTTTTCCGTTCCTCCATGTAACAAGGGTTATGTATCATTTTAGGTTTTGATTTATTGGCGACATTTTTCATCTCACAACTATTTTTTCCCTTATTCTCTGCTACAGGTTCTCAAGGGCTCTGCAACGTGTTTCTATGCTTTTATCGGTTTTGATATAATAGCAACAACTGGAGAGGAAGCTACCAATCCTAAGAAATCTATCCCATTTGCCATTGTCGGAAGTCTTGTCATCGTTTTGGCAGCCTATGTTTCATCTTCCGCTATACTCACCCTAGTTGGTAAGCTATATTTTGCAATGTCCTTTCCTTTAAACTCTCACACTTTCGCAATCCATCTGATTAATCTGGACAATACAAAGAGAAAACCGTTGTATGAAATGTCAGAAACTGGAGAAAAGAATAGGTAACCAAAAAGAATCAAAATGTAAAATACATACTGTTTGCGTTACAACGTTGGATGGGAGCATACGGCAACATTTTCAGATAAAAAAAGTAAATCCATATTATCACGTTCCCAAGAAAGAAAAACTGCATTGTTGTGTACAATGTAAAATTGTATGCCAAGCGCAAACGAGCCAGTTTGTCAAATTAAATTGCAGACGGGAGAAAGTGAAAATATGTCTTAGCAGTTTATTTATACACATATGTATACTTTGTTACTGTATATATTCCCCAGGAGAGTGTAATATGCATTACGCACATCACTGTGCTTTGTACATGTACTATAATGCATAATGCAAAGTACAATTTTTTGTTTACTCATGTGATTTCTTCTTTTTACGATTCTTCCTTTTTCTCTTTTCAGTTCCGTACGATGAGGTTGTAAAAGATTCCGGCCTAGTAGAAATGTTTGGTCAAGTAGGTGCACCCCGTTGCCAGTATATTGTAGCGATTGGGGCATTAGCTGGTTTGACAGTTTCCATGTTTGGATCCATGTTTCCCATGCCAAGGATCGTGTACGCAATGGCAAAGGATGGACTCATTTTCCAGTGAGAATTGTTTTTTTATATTCCTTTCTCGTCTATCAATCCTTTTTTCTGAACAGCTTTGAATGCTTAATTTTCCATACGACAGCATGAAAAGGAATGCCTCATTAAAGTTTGATGTTGATGAGGGTCATAATGAGAACATGATGAATGGGAGCTTATATTAATGATAATAATAACAATAATGCTGTTCAGCTTTCAAAACGTCAGAAATGTTTATACACAAAAGGCTGACCTTCTTTTTACTTTCACTTTCATTAATCAATACAATCTCTACGGCCCTAAAGGAAAAAGAACTTTTCATTTCAATGTTTATATCTCATTTTCTCTTTCCACCCATTCACTTTACTGACTCTGGCATCTTTTGATCTTTTCAGGTGGCTTTCAGAAATATGGAATGTGACGGGAACACCAGCCACGGCCACGCTGATACTTGGAGCTATGGCGGCTGTGGCTTCGCTCATTATTCAGCTTGAGGTTCTGGTTGAGATGATGTCCATTGGTACGTTTATAATAGTGTGAAGTTTGCAGCAAATTATATAATTTCCTCCATTTGAGTCTCCGTTTATCTTTGTGGGGTGCTGAAAGACTATTTAATTATGTATGTCTGTGCTACACTAAAACTATATGGGTACAGGGTACATATTTGTATTTAAAAACCTCCCACGTAATTGCCGAAATGCTTCTTGTCCCAAGTCCCAAACAAATAGTATGCTTGAGACAACTTTCACCCACGCAATTTTTTGAAAGGGCACAAAAGTAAGTATGTATGTACATAAAACTACTGTAATGTGCCGATTTACATTAGGAAATAACATTGTCCACAGAAAATGGGCGTTGGTGGTGTGATGGCAGTGAAAGCACGAAAATTTAGGGTTGCTCAAATGAAACACTCTGATCCCTATGTCCTGTTCCCAAGATAATAATATGCTAAACCAAGTTTTTATACGATATTATTATAATCCTTGGTTTCACAGGAACTTTGTTGGCGTATACTTTGGTATCGACGTGTGTGCTACTGCTGAGATACCAACCTACATCAACAACGCTTGTTGACCTACTCCCTGAATCAGTAAGAAGTCCAATGCCTGGAACTCCTATGGCAGGCTCACCACTAGGAGGGACCACGCCAACGAAAGACTATGGCTCCTCAATATTTCCTACTTCAACAGGCGGACAGCAGTCCTCGTCCGATGCCTTTCGTAGCAGCAGCTCAACTACATATCCAAATGGACCTCAAGCCGCCGCTCAGCGTCTCAGCCTCTCTCTCGGTATCGGCACGAACTTGCTTGGAACAAACCAACCGCCAACCGCTAGTGGTCCTGTGCTAGTCCGGAAAGTGACGCGCACATCACCAGACTCTGATTCTGAGTGAGTGGGTGTATTTTTATTATTATTTATGTTTAGCTTGCATGAATGATTTTACATACTACATAAATTAATTTTTCAGATCGCTGATGGGAGATACTGAGGCTGATGACGCGTTTCTCATGGCCGATAGAAATGAGTCTAGATATTATGGATCCGTACATGCGGGATCTTCTGCTCCGAGAATGAGTCGATGGGAAACGCAAATGAGGTAATTAGAAAGACTATACGCGTTTTATTAAAGTAAACGTTAAGTACCAATTTCTTCTAATGAAAGGGGAATGCTTTCTCTATTGCTCCAGAGTGTTCCAGTATTTGTGTCCAAAATTACTTCCATGGAAGGAGCCAGGTCCATGTACAGAGGAAACGGGTCGATTAGTGACCAAGCTAACAGGCATTTTATTTGCCCAAATTATAGTATTCGACTTGCTACTTGTAGCCACGGTGGGAAGTACTGGATTTTTTGCTAGCTTAGGATACTTCCTTATTCTCGCCCTTTTTGTTGGAATTATGGTCTGCCTCCTGTTGATATCTCGAAAACCTCAGAACAAGTAAGTATACTCGTGGGAGAGAGAAAGCGGAATTTTGTTATTTTGTTTATTGATTTTAATAAACGTAAAAGCACCTGGAAATGCTTTAGGTGTACCTGTTTAGGGAAAGCATGACATGCCTATTTTTCAGATAACAACCCGGAAAAGACAAATATTGCAAGCACCACTGAACTTTATTGTTCTTTCATTTGCAAGTATAAAACTTGCCGTTTTTTGTCTGTTCAGTTGTGATAAATTTTCATTTAACACCACCTGTCGTATACTTAACTATAGGGCATTCTTCTTGACTTGCGAATTAGGAAAAATGGCATTCTGTGTATAGAATCATTAAGTACTTTCACTAGCTACATGTAGATTTATAATAGAGGGAAACTACAGTTTTGTGTACTTCTTTATATAAATGAAAAATGATGGTTTTTATTGCTTTCCCCAGCAAAAAACTACTTTTCATGACACCTGGACTCCCATTTGTTCCAGCCATTGCTGTGATGGTAAATTTTTACCTCATCCTTAAACTGTCAATTCTGACACTTGTCAGGTTTACAATTTGGATGACATTAGGTAAGTTTACAAGAATGAAATATGTGTTACATATGCAAAGTACACCACTCAAGTATTTTGTGACAACTTTCTCTTCTCATTTTCCCCAGGTTTTATAATGTATTTCAAGTACGGGATCAAGAACAGTTCACTTGAGATTCAAGAAGATCCTGCGGTTGAGCTCACTGTGGCAGGTAGTCCTTCAGTTGATCCCATCTCTGGAATGAGGACGACGAGTCTGAGCACACACAAATAAGTCTGCCTGGTTATTTCCTTTGTTTTTCAATAATTTTTATGTTATTTATAATCTTTGTAGGCAACAGGTTTGAATGTGTGTAAGAGGAGTGCTGTAAATTATCTTTGTTGAAAATAATGGGAAGGTGAAAGCAATGGTCTTTATTTTAGAATTCAGAAGAAAAATCATCGATATATGCACAGCTAAAAATCAAAAAATTATATTTTTATTGCCAAGTCATTCTATTATTTTGATGAAACCTGTTGATGAACGTGATTCTGGTACAATTCAGTTGCAATTATTATTGTTGGGGTAAATATAGATTACGATAATTGTACGAGTAGTTGTGATGTGTAAGTTCATTTATACTATCTTAATATGAATAAAAAAGAAAACAGCAGCTGCTCGTAATACAAAAGTCTGTGATTTACTTGTTAATGAACAAATGTTCACTCTAAGTTTCTGCCGACTCATCTATGTGTACGTATACTCTGTATCATAAAATATATGACACCGCGTCGCGTTTATGTCGGCCTAAAAATAATTTAACTCAACTCAACAGCTATTATAAACATAGTTGAATAAGTGGTATATAATATATAGATATTATGATCTTGTAAATATGTACATACACGGTTTAAAATGCTGCAGATAATCCTGTACAGTTATAAATTCAATGTTGTTGTGTGATTATGTTTTTGATGGAACATTTCCTGGAGATGGTAGCTTATAAGTGCATGCGTATTTTACGAAGATTTAAATATCAACTTTCCAAGGAGGGGCCAGTCCCATCAGAAAGGATACTTAACTAAATACATACAACAATATCAATTTTTGAGAAGCTTACTTACTTTATTAAAAAAAGAACAATAAATTTGAAGGATCATGTGAACGAGAACTGCTTGTTGATTTTTCCGTAATTGAAGAGATATTTTGGAAATGAAAGTTAAAATTATTTAAAGGCTGAGAAAATATGACTCGTCTTTTCACGCTGAAAATTGAACTGTCAGAAGGGAAGGGAACGGAATCAAAAGTAGAGAGAAATCATACAAGATTGTAGTTTTGCTAGTTTTACTCCGCACGCTACACTACTATTACCTAGTCTAATAAAATGAAGGAAACTTTAACTGTCGTTTACATCGAATTTCAGAATTATACAATAAAAACATTAGAAGAAAAAAGTGTAGTCGCATTTATGCTTGGGACATAGTTAACACCTGTAGGGTAGAACTTTCGGTTTTAATGTATATATTTAACAGAACTGTGTGATAAATATATTTTTATGAGGCTGTAACGCTTCATCTTATATTTTTTCTTTCATAATTCTCCACTCTTCAAATTCTTAGATTAAAATTTCAAACCTAAAAATTTCCTGATCACTTCATTATTATCAAACTTTTACCAATAATGAATAACTTAATACTCATGTACTACATCAATATTATTGAAATGACTGTCTTCGAATTATATTGAACCAATATTTTAAAAGAGGATTTAATTTTCTATTCAACATTTGCTTTTAAATTAATATTGTATTAAGTTAAATGTATATGACAATGGTCTCCGATTGAAATTAAATTGTAATGAAATTCAAGCATATCGCAAATGAAATATCGGAAACATGACATTTTGGTTTTAAGTAATTTTCATTCTGAATCTTGGGACATTCGTTTCGGACCAAACCATTTTTTTATTAAATGTGTAAATCCTTATAATTCTTCAAAATATTTATGATTCCAAATGTCCAAAAACCTCTTCTCGTACCAAATAAACCTGATTTATTTTCATGTTTACGGTTTGAATTAATAATTTCCATTAAAAATTGTTCCATGTGCCACTGTCATTTAAGTAGTTTTACTGGCGGTTGTAAGAGTTACTTGCATCATATTACATTAACAATTTACTATACAATATTGTTGTATTTTGGGTGTTGTATTTGTGTAGGTAAATGTAGTAATAAGCAATGTCATAAAATTTAAAGGATTCAAAAGTGCGTTAAACAAGAAAGACTCCAATTTATACTAAAACAACATACATAGAATCAAAGATTTATGGAAGTACTTCTTCACACTACATGTCTTCATGTTCAATCTAGGCGATAAAGTTTTGTCATTATTATACATAATATATATTATTGTTAATGTATAACTAACTGTATTCCTGTTGACTGTTCAAACACTGTTCTCTCTGTGTGTGTCTCTAAATGTTATATACCGAATTTATTATTGCAATATATCACCAAGAAAGTTATATTACGACACGTTGTTGTGTTAAAACCTAAAAATATTAATGAAACTGTATGAACTATTTAGTAAAGAATATTCCTCGTATTTTATCTTCAGCACCTAAAAAAGGAAATATAGAATACATTTTGTTTTAAAATAGCGCTAGTGCGGTTATACGTTTTAAGATTGAATAGATTAATTTAGGATGGTGGACTGTAGTAAACTTCCAAATGGTTAGTGGAACTGAACTAAAGATTAATGAGCAATCTCTTCATTCTGCACTAAAACTTCTACATACACACAATATGTAATTAAATTTGATCCGACAGGCAGAATTGTAGTCACAGAGTAGCAGCATTAAATAAAATTGAAAGGTATTTAGGATTAAAGGTTACACAAAATAGAAGAAAGACCTGTGAATTAGTCTAGAGTGTTTAACTGTCAACAAAATTGGTGTCTTAATGTAAAAATATAATAGTATTATTTGTATTGGGGTGTAGTGCTATATGGAAGAAAGAAAATTTTGTTCTTCAGAGAATACTATTATTATTATTAACACTTTCAACAATAAGGGATATGTGGAATGTTCAAGAATCTTTTTCAAAAATGTTAACTAAAAATATCATGCATATGCTCCGAGCGTTCTAAAATGGAAAATTATGAATGTAAGTAAAAAATAAAAAAAATGAAAAGATAATAAAATGAAATTGTGTGAGCTATAAAACCAAAGCGGGTATGAAAAAGTCAGCGGGTTCATTTATTCCAGTGCTGGTTTTTATAGGTCATCAAATGCTCGAGGGAACTCATTGAAGGCGAAACATGGCTTGTGTAAAATGTGAATTGAAGGAAGTAAAATGTTAAGGATTGTGTGTGGGTGGAATTGCATATAATAAAATGATTAATTATGAAATTCCCTATTTTACGTTTTACAGCAGACATAATATCATATATACCTCATTCAAAAAGTAAACGAAATTGAATTAATTATGAGGGAGTCAGTGGAGCGGATTTTTATTTGTCCAATTCTCTTTTTAAGAATGTTAATAAAAGAAATTGCTGGACTATCCCTTGAAGTTGGCTAAAGGTCACCTTTTTCACGGGAAGAAGGAAAAATCTAAAATCACGAAATAGTAGCACTTTGCCCCACTGGAAGAATTTGGTGGTACACTACACCACACCGTGTCAGCAGACAGCAATTCTAAACATTAACCGAAAGTCCCACAGTAATAGGTAGTTAGAACCCGACTGTTTTTTCCAATTACATGCTGTCTTTCTTCGGTAATTAAATCCCTAGACATATTTAAGGTGATTTTACATGACCAGATTTAGGTATACGACACATGACATGAAAATTTTTATACGTTAAGTAATATAAATTTGAAATATAAAACCTGGCTATGCATAGAGTATATCATATTATGTATTTGCATAATTGCATTCTTATTTGTATCTAAAACAAAGATTTAGTTTTAAAAGATGGATGATGGAAGTTGATTTCGCATCGTAACGGAAGAAATTCTTCCGAATGATGGAACAATTCATTGTTTTCACCCATGTTTTTCTTTCCATTAGTGGGACATGAAAAGCTTTAAAATCATCTGTCCAAAAGGCTTGTGCCACTTTTTTTAGATTGTTTTTGAACGGATTTGTTATAAGAACTCATACAAGCTACTTGATGCGCCCAAAGTCTATGTGCATATAATAAATATTTTACATAATATGATGTGCAACGTCTAAAATAACGTGATTGTAGCACTTTAAAATATTCATGAAGTTTTGTCGTAACAAGAAATATAAATGGATTTTATAAACAGTTGATAACATAATGCTGCTCCCAATGATCTTGTCGCTGGCGGTACAGTTATGTCCAGATATATGGGGTCTTCCATCAACCATGCATCTGTTTAAGATGTTATTATATACTAGCCTTCCTATAGTTTGATATTAAAATATTATTTTCTAATAATAATGTATTGCAGAAGAATGACCCGAGTTTCCATCATACATCGCCTTTGATCTAGTGTATTGTTTGTAATAGTCTTCCTCATAATCGTCAAATGGAAGTTTAAGGTAAAATATCAAATACTGTGCTTCTTATTTTACTCTCCACGTTCATTTTAATCTCTCTCAAATTTTCATCATGACCTCTTAAATGTTAAAGAGCAGAGCTTTAATAATGTTGTAATACATGTAATGTAATAACTATTTAAGAATGTATGAACCTACAAAAAATTGAATAAAACTCGTTTAATCACTCTCTTACTCACTTTATCATTTTTCAATTTTTTTCATCAATGTAAAGGGAACGTAAAATTGTGCTTGATCTTTGCTTGTTGTTTGGTATAACACCTTACTATTTTTCATTTTTGTTTTTCCATTAACTGTAACAATGACTAAAAGTGCCAATAAATATCATACAATTTATGAGAAGAGGCGGCATGGAAGGTTTCACAAGGACACCTACGCTAAGTGAAAGTCTATAAATATGAAAGTACGTAGATCTTTTCATAATTGCATTTTCTGAATTAGCAAACCAGAATTATACTTTAACAAGCCTACTTTATGTTTTAGTAAACGTAAACAGTTTCTCCTACAAAGCTTTCGAAATCCGAAAAGGATACTGATTTCCAAGGAGGGTTTGATGACAATTTGCTTGTCATTACTGAAGTCAAAAGCACATAAAATTATAAGGCAAAGCAACAAATCGATCCATTCGGACAAGTCATCTCCTTGCAAAGGGGAAAAAATATCCATAGATTTGTGGAAGTTTCCTTTTCGAATAATTTTGAAAATCTCCTCGTAGATATCAGGAAGGAGACAAATTTGACATGCAGTGTAAAACACACGTGCCTAAATTGTGAAAGAAGCTTTTACTTTCACAGTCAGAAAACAATTTTCATCTTTCTGGCCCCAATTGGCTTCAAATGTCCTTGCCATGTCGTATGTCCAATATAATTTAAAATTGCATCATAAAATGTTACTCTATTTTCTTTTGCTTCCTTGCTGTACATTTTGCTGAACAACCAACATTATTATTGCATCATTTTAGGCTCCGGGGTTTGTCGGGAAACGTCAGAAAAATATTAAATGCTTCCGCTCCGATCTGTTGGAAAAACCTAGATGCAGAAATAAAAAAGTCCAAAAGTGAAAGTTGACAACATCAAAAGCAGTAAAACGTTTATTTTTAGCTTGTTAAAGTTTTACAGAATGTTTGAAATAATTATTCTACAGGTCAGCTTAATATTATACCTGAAGTGCATACATCCTCTACGACAATAATTATACTGCACTTATTTTATAACAATTTGTACTACAAATGTAGAATTGAATGTTTTAAATTTAGCTTTCAGTTTCCGCACACTCATACAAAATCATGTATTTACAATGACCCCAGTTTCAACCAATCTACCACTCCAACTTATTCATGTTTTGTTATTTGGTAAATAAAAATAAATAATACCGCTTTACAGGTTTTAAGCACTCCATACTGCTGTTACATGACATGTACTTATATTCTGGTGACAAGTTTATTAAAATCACACGTATGAAGCTTATTTGTTTGCACAATTTTTTTTATCTTACAAAGAATAAACTATGTATTATGTTACATTATCTTTGCACGTGTAATATCTGTGCAAGGACCAAAACATCTAAGCTACACATTTTTACCATCTCGTATTCTACATAACTTTTGTAAATCAACAGTCAACACGTATTAAAACGCTTTCTCTCTGATATATAAGGTATGTGACATGTTCAGGTACAACAACAAAAGCTACCCAAATAAATTTCAAGGCAGTTATTTTTTATTCGTTTGATTTACTCAAAAAGAGCTAAAAGTGTCATACCTGTCAAGATGTTAACAAGGGGCTATATTAGTGAAGGGAAAATAAAAAGCATGAAAGTTGGCATGTTATAATTTAAAATTATACACGTGCACGTGGAAAATTTCTGCAATTGTCATCTTGAAATCGTGCATTATTATCTAACATCCACCACTTTACCTTTCGCGCAAAAACTTCTCTCATTTCTTTTCAGAATTGCACAAAATAAGATTCGCGAAGCGATTTGCAAATGTTTATAAGTATATACTTATGCATAATATAATACATTATTATGGTACACCTTGACTAAAAACGCGAACCTCGGAAGACTGTGGTTTTAAACGATTTATTATACAAGTCGTTTGTTTGTGAAGTAGTATAATAATATATTATTATTTTTAAACACAAGCTTAATTCAACGCTACCAGTAAATATTGAGAAAATATTTTATAATACATTCATTTTTCCTTTGTATAGCTTATCTGTTGTTTGTATTTACACATAATGAATATATTTATTTACCTTGTAATATGCCTACATGTTATATATGCACTTTCTTGGTAAATTAGGTAACGTTTACAAAGTAGTAGTATACCTGTGAATAAGCAAAGAATGCAAATATTAATTTATCTTAAGTATATTTATGTAGTATCCCGTGTAGCTAAAAGTTTGCTGTAACCATAAGGTGCTGCATGTAATCCAACCGTATAACCACTTGAATAAAGTTAGCTCAGGCATTTAGATTAATTCCCTTTACTTTCATTATTCCTTGCTGTGTTATATATATTTGCCATTTATCACAAAGTCACAAGAAAGCATAACATATTCTGTGTAATTTCAGCTATTATTCTACCAACGCATCAGCACTTGTTTCTTGTCTCTCAAAGTTCCGCTTGTATTTCCACACCAGCGGCTATCTGATATGGAGAATTTAGTAATAATTTGAGGTTAATCATTTATGGAGATCAAGTGGATTATTTTGCAATGCAAATATTGGACATTTGGTCTTGCTCTTGCTTCTGCTGAATATGTTTGCTTTCCCATGCAAATATATTATGCAATCCTGCTATATTAGCAGCATGTGTGGTAGTGGTAAGTAGTAAGGTATCCTATGTTTTTTTACTATGTGTCATCTCTCATGATGACTCATCAAGCCATTCAACCTTATACAAAGACAATATGCAAATTATTTTATCAGAAATTAATGCTTTTGTCAAAACACAAGCTCATACATTCGTGCAAACTAATTTTCTATTTCTGAATTGGATCCAAAAGCGACAAACAATGCCTGTGCTCAATAATTGGGGCGCTTAACTGGACAACAAAGAATGCGATGATAGCCTACGTCATAAAAAGTATTGTATTTAATTTAATAAGTAAGTGTGTATTTGTTCGCTTTAATCTTTCAATGCCCCACATACATTATGCAACATTAACACATCATCAACACAGCGTCATCCTTTAACTTTCTCTTGTTCTTATTTTACAGAGTCGGGCCGCTTAAATGCACAAAGTCTAGTCGAGTTACTACCTGGCAGAAATGTAATAAGTACGATACTGCAGGTATTATACACACTATACGCTGTCCGGATTGGGTTCCCAAGTGAGTAATTGAAGACTCGCTGATTTCGCCAGCTCCATTCCACCTGCTGACCCATAGTTATTCAGGGTGTTAGTAGCAGCGTCTCGAGCAGTACGTAGTGACCGCGTGTAAAGCTTCAAAACTTGACAATTGCACGTTACAGAGAGTGCTATGAAGATACCCTGAAGAGCGGAGCCACATGCATAGATGACCCAAGCCGATTTCCAGCCCAGAAACACAGCAGCAGCTCCTGACATGACTACCAACAGGATAAACAGCATTATTCGCACAAAGAGGAAAAGCTGGAGGCGTCTTCTTCGAGTGGCTTTCTCCTGTGCCTATAAAAAATTCACAAGAAGTAGAAAATGTCTGTTAAAACCAAAATACCAACAATTTTTTATTCTTTCAGATTTTCATTCACTTGAAAGTGGACATTTTCGTAAGAAACCAATTTTGTTAAACCCTGTAGTTCTTACAAATCCCATTTCTAGTTATGCAATTTTCAATTCCAAACATTGCATCATGTTAAAATACTTGTGGGCAGGTGGAGCGGGGATTAAATGTTCGCATCGCATACCATTTCTTAGTATTATTTCCATTGCTCCAGTTATTTGCCTGTTTAAATCTGCCTACGCTACTGTCGAGTAGAAAGGCTCGTTTCACAGTTTCCATTATGCACGATGATATTATTTTTTTCGTAAAAAGTGAACCTCAGCCCCAGAAAGAGTTATAAAGGTAAAATAATAAATAATAGCATACTCTGTAAAACAGCTTGACCGATTGTTCCAATTTCAAGTCAGAGAAAATACCAGCATTACATACCGAGCGCCAGGTTCTTTAATAATAGCAACCTTGAGAGCGCTGCTCACTTTCTTATTCTTTTTCTGCTTGCCATAGTCCCTTCTGTTTTCTTTTTTTTCGTTATTTCATATTTTTTCGCTGCGAAAATCTCTCCTCAAGCCTATAAAAGTCCTAACATTCTGTGTAGCTTGATACTTTGGAAAAAGCCGATGTGCGTATGTATCATGGTTATATGACTTGTCCAAAATCCTAATGTGATCCTTCTATTAAAACGTGCTCAAAAAGAAAGTAAAAAGCCTTGAAAGAGGATTCAATATATTATGTATTTGCTTCTCTCATTCCCTTTGTGTTTGAGCTCCTACAAAAGCAATCATCCTATATACACCTTGTACTTTTACTTCCTTTTACGATGGAGGTTATACGTGTGCGAATAAAAAAGTATTTGCGTGTAAATACAAACAGTTTCTTCTAGAATGACACGTAATGGAAAAAGCTGCCCTTTTACACGTTCTTGATTCTTATGTGTATGAATGAATGGAACATGTTTTCATTTTACCTACTTATTTCAAGACTTTCCTCTGAGACAAGGTTGCAAAATTTAAAGCAAGTAACTTTGCAGAATGATAGTTTATTTCCTGTTAAAGCAAAATCTTCTCTGTTTCATCTTATTGGCGCTTACACAGCTAAATTATCATTACGTGGAATCCAGCGCTGCAAGAAAATCTACTCCTCTGAACGAAGCATGTTTCATTATTTTGATATCCTTGCCCTGCCCTTCTTATACGACTCGGCTTTTTAAATTAGTTTTTCATCTTTCACGCTTTTAACGCTCCCTAGTTTAGTTGACTTGAACACATATATGTATGACCGTTACATGCCTCAACGAAACCAATTATTATTTTTCTCTCAAAGTCAAAATGGAGCAAATGAGGGAAAGAATGAAATGATCCGTGTCAGATGAAAGAGATGTTTGTTCTAGATTCTACAGTTATCCAGTTGAAATGGCTAGCCACGTCCCATTCATTTTTATTCCTTTTATTTACAATTAGCTTAAGACCACACAAAATGGATAAGAATCCACCATCATATTATAAGCAAAAAAATGCTTACGATAAATCCAATAAATGCAACAATTTTATATAGTATGGTGTGTAGCTTGCTTTGTGTACTGCAAAAATGGTCAGATCGCTATAAGTGTTTTTGTCAGAAAAAACCTATAAGCACTTAAACTATAATATCGAATGAAAAGTCCATTATGTGGTCAGACGAGCGAGACAGAGTGTAAACAAACAAATGATAGGCTTCTAATGAAATGAGAAACTTTCAAAGAAAGAAGGAAACGGTTTGAGGTTTCAGTATTGAGGCTTCATTTTTTCAGTTTTACTTTCCTCAACTATCTTTACCCCATATTACCCGAAATGTTATATGTCTATAGATTTTCTTCTGTGCAGAAAACTAGCAACTTTAAAAAATATTATACAATTTATTTCAAACTTTATACATGTATATCCTCCTTGTATCATGATCGTAAAGCATAAAAACTGATTTTCCTCTTGAGAAAGGAAAAGAAAGCAGAAAATGAAATGGTCCTTACCACACAATGTGCAAATAATACCAATCCTTATAAATCTTCTATTGTACCACATTCCCAAATAATATATGTGTATAATATGGCAAATCTTCGAGTGCTAACAATATGTTCAGTTCAATGAACGCGATACTACCAAATATCATCCCTTCATGGTCATCACAATTCTCCTCTTTATTTCAGCAGCAGCAGCAACAACGATAGCAATTCGTTCCACTAGAGTAGTTTTCTTTTTCTTTTCAGAAAAATGATATCGTTATCATCATCACTATCATGAACAACATCTCCAACTCCAGAAGATTGTTGCAGAAAACATCAAAATGCTTCAATAAAAGTCGTAAAGTTTTATTTACTTTGGTTTACATTAAGCTCTTAAATGTATGTTAGTAGACTACTACCATCAACAAGACTATAGAGGCCAAACATTATGTGTCATGTGGGTAAAAAGTAAAGTACACAATATATATTTCGTCACGTAACCAAAAATGACTGTTGCTTTTGCCCTTTTGTTAGTGTTTTTGTGCTAGTAGATGGTTTGCTCCCGTCCATTCTTAAACCGCAAAAACAGTTGAATCGCAATATTCGCAGTAGTATTCGTAGGCTCTGGTCTAGAATACCATTATTGAGATTACTCACCCATACTGTCTGTCCCTATTTCATAGTAAACTATAGTAATAATATTTTCAAAATAGCCTCACTAATTTTCTCCGTTTGAATATCAGTTTTAATTTTTCAACTCAAGTTAGCGCATCCATCGGGGAAAGAGAGGATGTGCGTAAAGTTCCCAATAACTAATCAACTAAATCAACGAATTTTCCTCAAACTTAGTTTTAGCATACCTTACATGATAATATTACAGAATTCTCGTTAAAATCAGTCCACCCACGCCCACATGGACGAGGTGTGAGATTACGTTTTCGCAGCAACTACAATTGATAGTGCAATCGTGGAAACAGCTTTCTCTAAAATAATGAATCTTGCTTCTAATTTTGGCTGTATGGCTGCCCACTGCATTGGAGTAGGATGAGGGTTATGAAAATACGGCTTTACGGTTGAGTCGATTAAGAACTTTTGCTCTCATCGCATTTCTTTGGGAGTCATATTTCTAACACAATTTATTTACCTTGCGTGCTTGCTTTTAATTGTATGAATTAGATATTTTATTACATAGCTGAGAGCATTAACATGATAGGCTTGCGGACAATTGTACACTGTCTGTTAGTACTTCCGTTCGGTTGTCCTTTAGTTCTACGAATGTCAATTTTTTACTGCAAGTTCAATGCGATTTTTTTTTTATTCTGATCGATTGGTTGATTTGACCGGACAAATAAATATAGTGGGAGTACAGATGAGGAATGAATTTACAGATAAGCTAATATTATTGACGGAGATTTTACTCGAGGTTGTTATATTTAGATACGCATTTCAAGTTTCATCAAATACCCACACGCATGCATGGTCTGTTGAATTGGATCAATACTTAACAATATTAATTTGCAAACTTCTAAGTGGTTGAAATTTCACTAATGCATTCCATGATGTATTACTTTTTCCGTTTTATCAATATTCGCCATTCTACAAGGAAGCTATAAACGATTTTTAGTATTTGTACAGTGTATGAAGGACGGAGCCTTCCACAAAATGTATGCTTACCATAAATGAGGAAGTAGCCAAATTATTAATTGATTGTGGTAAAAAGCTGTTACATAATGCATTTATTTCACCTAAAATAGAATTACCGACCTTCAGTTTATTTGCTTCTGACATTTGCAGGAGTTTATTAGCATTACTGTTACTGAAGATATTGGTCTATGGTCTATGAAGTATTTATGTACTAAGCACTTCAAGAAAAACAGTTTTATCGTTTAGGAGACTTTCCACTGCTTACTTCTGTTTCTCTTTTTATGTAACATGGCTCTGGATAATCTGTTATTTTATTACTACTCACAACATGAAAATGTGACTCGATTGATTAGATTTCTCTCAGAAAGCTACTAGAGGCTTTCAGGGTCATACGATATCAAACGTGTAATGTAAATAGTTCTTTTGGCTATAATATTATCAGTAGCATGATGCTTATCTTCGTTTGCAAACCAATTAGAAAGATGAGATTGGATTAGGGATTTCCGCAGTTATGCTTTATTTGCTCTTAACTTGGCCGTGGGCAACGACATTACTAACCAGGAAAATAAACCTTTGCGAAGGAGGGCAGCTATATCTGCTTCCACATACTGCACATTGGTTTTTGCAGAGGAGAAAGTGGATTTCCTGTTTTCGATTCATGTTATTGGCAAGTTTCAATCATAAAGCTGCCAGACAAGAAATAAGGCCACCTCAAAGTCGGAAATTAATCTCTTCTTGTTTGTAATACGTTAACTAGCTCATAAGAATAACACATTTAGTTTTCCCCCAAGGTATCAGGAATCTATTTGCTTTTGCGATCAATACCATATCACGTAGTAGTTTTACATAACACGTAATTACCGCTCAGTGGAAACTCAAGAAAACACTTTGATATCAAGATAGGCCATTAATCAATAGAAAGGAATTAATCATATAGATACATTGCCCTTTATACAAAACATAGAAAACCGAAATATTTTTTTACCTTTCTTGTTGGAGCAAACGCAGCTGCTACTCGAATGGCAATAGCTCCTCTCACAAGGTAGTAAATAGTCACAGCCAATATCATCCAGTATGGTATTAAAAATGTGAGAAAGAATGTTATATTTGAAGGGAACCAACAGTTGTGTGGTTTTAGCTCTGATGCCGTCATTTCTTCGAATCCACCATTGTGGCTCTGTAACAAAAAATGAAATCATCATTCATTCATCCACTTCACTTTTTCTCTGATAACTATCAATAGAATACCAAAACCAAATCAAGTGTCAAAAGCAGATAGTGTGGGATTCAGTAGGGCACTTATTATTAACTGACTATGACATAACTATTTGTATGACTCTATTCCACTCTGGTATTTCAGCTATTTGGGGTAAAGCGAGAACAGTTAGCAGAATTTTTATATTCGCGTCACAATAGAAGTAACGGAAAATGTTCTAGGAATATGCACAAGGCACAAGGAATATTTATTATACATATTCCACTAATCAAGACAAGTGGCAGTTCATTTCTTTCCTTCTCATTTAACGCACACATACATTTCTGTTATAGCATAGCTCTCCTCCTCACACAACATCCATTGTGTTCTATACAAGAGTCATTCATCTAACGAATATCATCTGTCAGCCAAGAGCCCAAGTAAAAGTGAAGTAGTCAAGGACGTGTGTGTGTGTATCACCACCAATCCATTACCGTGCCATTTTCAAGTGTCATTCGATGATAAAAGCCATCGACATTGAAGAAAAAACTTTGGGACTTGGTTTGCTTGGCAGAGCTTTCATTAAACTTCACAGTGTAGAACGCTGAATATTTATATATATCTCGTTTATTATACAATGTGATGATGATGACTCTAACACAGCGCATTACTTCCATGATATAGCTAATGTAATAGGAAAATTCACACGTCAGTGATTTCAAGAATATTTCGAAAAATAGATGCTTCGTGACAGCTTCTGCGACTCGGGGCGTCTACATTATATAGTAGTACTGATGATAGTGCTCAGCACATCAAAAACAAAATAATAAATCTACACGCTTTTAAGACTCATTCTTGCTATGTTACTCCTTCCTACGTTCATCACTAAAAGTTTGTCAGAGAGTTGATATTCCACCGAGTGATTTCCTATTGTTTCACCGAGAGTTAATGAAGTATGTTGTATTGTATTGTCTAGGAGCAAACATTTGGAATGACTTTGGCATTTTCTGATAGACATTTCGTTGTTGGCACATTGTGCTAACGTACATAAACACTTAGGAAATATTCATCGGATTAATGACCTACTACCCTAACTGAATCCTAACTGTAATATTGGTTGAAAATCTAGGAAAATGTTTTCACGACCTCGCTCTTATCAATTTATACAGGAAAGGTATATGATTTCTGTAAGGCAAGTCAATCAGTGTCAACACCATTGACAGGCGACATGGAAGTAAAACTGGAGATTTTTTATGTGAAATTAAATTTTCATGTACAGTCGTAATTTATGAGCGTTGATGCCTCTAATGAACTACGATTATCATTAAAAATCTAAATCAAAACATCGTCAGGAATAATGAACAATAGGAAAGGTAAACAAAATGCATAACATGTTTATAAATAAAATACCTACCTGTACGAGGATAGCTCCAGCAAGTAGTGCTCCAGGTAGGGCCCATCCCAATAGCGAATATTTGAGAAAGCTGGCAAGGAGGGTGGGTGGTGGGCAATCAATTAGTCCAATCTGATTCTTCAACGTGTAGTAGAGATCATGGGTAGCTGCCAGGAGCCAGCATACTACTGACAGACGTGAGTAATGAAGAGCCAGTGCAAGACTCACACAAAGATCTGCGGCCTGTGGACATAAAAAAGAGTGAAAGTACTTAGAGAGTGTCAAGTCACTAGTGAGAACACAAAGACAATCACATTTCCCCGATATAACGTTTCGAACGGATTCTTCCAAAAGTTAATTGTAACTTGCTTGAGAAGTCGGATTTGATTTGAAAGAAGGGTATAATGAGCAATGTCATTTACTCAGATTTTGTCACTGTCACATAATGTCTCTTTCAACACTTCTTTCAAATGATACGGGTGATAAACAAAAAAAATTATAGTTTCAACGTTTGTCTCTCTCCTAGCCTTATTTGATCAAATGAAATTATTATATTTCTGGGCTAATGCACGAATAGTAAAATGATAAGTCAGTATTTCTGTGTGACACTGATTATGACCGAGACCCTGAATTTAACCAAAGAACCAAAAAGAGATTTGCGTCTTTCACTTCATGTAACATGCATATAATCATTCAAATCAAACGAATAAAATCCTGCATATTTTTGTTCTGAGGTATTTCTTGGAGAATGTATTCAGTATAATTTTGTATGTATATGTATTTGTTTGTGGCTTTGCATTCTCATAATCGGTAAAAACGGAAATAAATTATAGGAAGCAATATTTGAGTAGGTGTATGGTTCAAATGCATGTATATGGTGGTTTAAATGGGTTTTCATTTTGAGCTGGAAAATGCTAGCATGAACTGTGACATGGGATGAGCTCGGGTATTCTACTCCGAACCACGTAAGGAATAAGAACTCAGAACACAAACAAATTCTATTTCTTCATATGCTTCAGATGTCATGCATTGGTTGCGGTTGTGGAAAATGATGATTGAGCGTTGAGCGAAATGAAACGCCATGCACATCATTACACTTCAAAGGGCGCACATCGTTCCTATTAAATGGGATGGATATGAAACGATGTTACTAGTGAAAGCTGTTTGAAACTTGTGTTTGTGTGTGGGTCTTAAACTGACAACACACGCAGCTATATAGGCATCTACTACTAGGAAAAATATGCACTTGATGATGATAATAATCATGACGGTGGTAATGATGAAGAGACTCGTCCAAGATCAAAATGATGAAGCACACACACAATACGTAACAAACTACACACGAAGATATGAATTGGAAACAGTCATGTCAAGCTCCGCCGGAATAAATGAATCTATATATATCCACTATATTATATCAAGTTATTCCAATCCCATACTTAATAGCGTGACATTTTTTCAGTCAAAAGTTTGATGGCGCTTCTGATAATACACAAGGAAAGTATATATCGCTTGTATAAAATAAGAAATGTTTACATGTCTGATATCTCTGTATGTAATTCCAAATTTCTCAAACTCTTCAGGGAAAAATAACATTTTGGCTCTCTCCAGTAGTGAGTACAACAGAAAAGAACATTTCAATCGAATAGTTTCTTCTCATATCTGGCACGTTCATTACTTGCTATTTCCTCTAGAGGGGAAAACTTCTTGGAATCCTATATGAATTTTCTGAATGATTTGGCCTAGTCGTCATGCTTTGCTGAAGGAAATATGTGTGACATTTTCATGTGAACATGTTTCAGTTGTTGGAACTTACTACTTACTCTTTTAGGTACATCTGTTGTGACCACAAGGGGCATTCGATTCTAATAATAATTTACTGAGTCCAACTCTTTAAGTGCCAAACTGGTACTGTATCTGTCTGTACCATTGTGCCACCGGGAACTCCAGCACCAGCAGGCAGGCATAAACAAGTATTGGCAGATTGAAGATATGTGGATAATATCTATACAGATAATGTGTAAATGTAAGCATTTCGTTACTATCAGTATTCAACTTAACATGATTCCTGTGGCGTCATGTCAAGAGAATAGCATTGGGAAAAGCCAACTTTCCTTTTAGAGAAGGAAAAACAAAAAAAGGGGGGAAGGTAATCGATGAGAATATGCTTTCTAGTCATTCTTGGTAACATGTTATGCAATAGTAGTTGTGCAGATTATAAAGTGCGACTGTGTTCCCATAATGTAAACATAAATATAATGTAGCGGGTTGTATCAAGCCAATGGATGTTAAGAGCGCTTTTCTTTGCGGAGAAAGTTCTAGTTATCAGGGGCCACAGGCATATGTGGTCAGTACAAATGGCGGTTTTTCACTGAACAGTAAAACGTCTTTTAAGATCTTACTTCCCTTAACTTTGAGTGCTTTCTCGCCTTAAGGCATGTGCATATGGAACAATTTTCAACTCAAAAAAGAATTTTCTGAGCATTGGGAACTAAATGAACTTCAAATGGATCTGTCTTAATAAATTTTGTCTGGGAATTTGGAAGACAAATAACTCATTTATACTTTGAAAGTATCTGGATGAAGCATAAATACTTGATATTTTTTATTTCAGTGTTCATAATTACTTGTAAGATGCTGCTAAAATTATAATTTCAAAAGTATCCTAAAGCAGAATCTGTTCAACTGTTTTAAAAGTTTAGTCGACCCATTTTGGAGAGATACAGAAAAACTGCTTCTCTAACACGTGTTTTGTTTCTCAGGAAGATGGACAAAGTGTGAAAAGTGCAACTTTCTACCACGCCTTTAAAAAAGATGTCCGTAAAGTTTGTAGAATGTTGTGAAGAATCCTGGGGCAATGAGTTGTAAAAAAATACTATAAAAATGAGCACTCGAAAAGAAAAAGTTTAAAGGAAAATTGCTTATTCACAAAGAAAAAAATGCTTTCAATGTTACAGAATAATGAATCCCTTAAGGAACGTTAAACTACTTAAGTGTCCCAAAGAGAAAGCTTAACTATTTGCAAGTATGTTAGAGTCCTTCTGTCGAACAGCGAAACATTTAAGATTCTTGCTATAAATGACACCAGTAGTGTTCTTCTAAATCCAATCTGTCGATATTACACTTTCAGTCAAACGTGTTTTTAGCACTTTTGTGCTTAATTTTTACCGTTCACTGTTGTCAGCAGAAGCATTTATGTTATGGCCCTAATCCACAAAAACTGCTACTAAACATATAAAAGTAAGCGGGGACAACCTTTTATGTATGATATTTTGCTTAACTTTATCATTTTGCCTTGGCTGATTAATTAAATGTGCAACCAACAAACAAAAAGGTAAAAGAAATATTATTTAGGTTTTTACTTAAAATGTCCGATTCGTTTAAGCTATTTACGCACCTGAAACCTCTTTAGAAAATTGTATGACTAGGCAGTTTTCTTATTTTTACACTTGTGTTAAAAACAAACTTTAAATCTCCGAATATGTGAGAATATTATGAAAAAAACGATAATAATTATATTCTGCCCTTTTATTGCGTTTTCCACAGCTTCATCGAATCGTGGTCAGTTTGCGTCACTTGACCCTGGAGGGTACATGACGCGGCCTAGATGTATAAGATGTTTTTCTCATTGTTGTATGCTTCTTTTTAATATTTGCTTTCCTTTACTAAAACACGCAAACCTCTTTATTGTTTCTTTTTCTTCATGGTAAAACTTACTTTTTCTCATTTCATTAAGCGTTATACTTTTTATTTCTTTTTTTGGCGATATGATGGTTGTTCGTGGTTGTAGCTCTGGTCAACTTTATTCTAATACATTGCACTTTTGATTGCTTTTCTGTTTTATGTTACTGCGGAGTTATGTTTATGTTGTGTAAGTTATTCTGCCCATTGCGTTTTCCGCCCTACACTTAGTACATCTTTTATTGTGGCAAACAAAAAAAAACTGCCAGTTTTATTTCTCTCGGTTTACGTCCTTGTGTATATGTATTTATGATTGTCATTTCGTTTCCTTTGCTGTGGTTAGTGTTTGTACAACATTATTGCAATATAAAACATTTCATTGGCGCAAGAGAGAGAATAATGGTCATACAATTGAACTAGTTAACTATTATATGTTAGGAATGTATACACATACTCAAGTACACTGAAGACCGACAATGGCTTAGGACAAAGAATCCGAGCTAAAATGAAACGAAAGTAAACAAGCAAAAGTGTATGGAAGAGGCAAATTCCATGATAATACTTTATTTTGCACTTGTTTCGTCAATTGGTTATCAACGTAATGGGAAAACCCCAACCATTCAATAAAATTCTTTAACCTTTTTTCGTCCCTGAAAGAATGTAACAATGCCTTTTGCTCAAATATATGTGTCCAAACAAAACTAGTAAAATAATTGTGGCTTCATCTAAAATTCTTTTAATGCTTACTAAAATGTTCGGCATTCAATCTTTGTTCCTTTGTAGTAATCGTTTATAGATTCGAAAATATGCAGTATACGAAAAGATTTTATTTGATCAATGTTCTCTTTTGTATACTCTTTTTCCTTATCTTCTTTCGGTGGTGGGTTTTGATAAGCATACTGCAAAGCGCATTTTTTATTTGCATTGAGATCAAAGCCGAGTTTGGTTATGCAAGAGTAAGTGGGGACAAATATACGTAAGCTTAAGCGTAAGCATTCCTGGATTTCTGTTTGTTTTAAAAAGCGAGATAAAATCATGCTTTCATGAATTCAATGCCTTCAGCGACTTTGACAACAATGAAATGCAACAGAGGTGCGGTATTAAAACTTCTCTGTTTGTTTTGAGAGAGGTGAAAGTACGTGGTTAGTGACGATGACGTGATGGTATGATCCCCGAAGGTATAAACACAAAAACAGATTTTGGCTTCCCGTGTGCTCCTCCTGATGTAAGTGGAAAGGAGAATAGGATTTTGTCGGGAAATGTCACGTTTCACACGGGCACATAGGAAGGAAACAATGAGCAAAGCAGCCAACCAGTCAAACCACCGTCTTTGTTGCTAGTGTATACATTTTACTAGAAGTGTGCAATAATAGTATTGCACCTAGAAGGTATAAAGGTAACGTATCGATACAAGTATCATAATTACTACAACATACAACATGAATCAAAACGAGTTTTCAATCTCAGCCCAAGAAAGCTTTACCCTTCCCTCCCACACTCTCATCCAAAAATAATGTGTACGAAATGTATGAATGAGCAAGGAAGGATGAACAAGAAAACAATCTCCTTTATTTCTCTTTCAGTTTTTCACTGACGGCTAAAAGCTTCATTCTGTCCATGTAGTATAGTAGATGGTCACTAATACTTACTTGTCTTATTATTATTATCGGGAAAGGCGGCATGTCTAGAAAATGGTATAGATATTTGTATTGAAGCTCTACACGCTCAAGCCAATAAAACCTTTTTCTTTCCATTTCCCATCATCGTCATTACATCAGCACCCCAACCAGCACAAATAGGAGCAGTCCACAGTCCACATTTTGCTTTTATATGGTTACTTTTCTGAGTGTTTGATAGGAACAGAAATGGGAAGAGAAGCGGTGAACAAATAAGTAAGAGGTAATATGCCTGTTTCACTTCACCGGGAACAATGAACAACATAGATTTCGGTCACGTAGCCATTATATAAAGTAAATACAACAAATGCCAATACACCAGGACAGTAAAGTAGACATTCACTAGCTTCGTTGACTGGCTGAACACATGGAGCAATGACATTGTTTATATTATATATCGTTTTTGTTTGTTTCAGAGTTTTTCCTTTTTGTAAACAACATAATACACCAAGGCATATATATTTATGCAAGAAAGTAGGCAAGTGAAAGCAACCTAATACTAGAGAGAGTAAAGAGAAAGTTTTGAGTAAAAGTGGAATCTCGTGTGTGTAAAGAGAATAGAGTAGCTGTATCGTGTAACGTGAGTGTGGCAGAATCGCATAAAACTCAGTTGCAGAGAAAGTATTTTTCCGATGATCACATCGACGAGGACGATGATGATGACGCTTTATTACTTCACTTTCATCCCTCTCTGTAAGCAACTATGTTATGATTAAAATGGTCATATGAAGCTACCTATCTGAAGGCTCAACAACCAGCTCAATCCACTGTTTAGTTTTCAAGGACAATAATCATCTCTGCCGGCATGCAACCCATGACACTATTATATCACATAGACAACACTGCTCCATGGCTCCATGCATGCTCTAAACTTTGTTCCTTCCTCTGCGGTTCGATTAGATGCGGAAGGAAGTTCGTTCGGTAATAGCTATCATCATACACTTTCATAATACATTAGTTTCTGATGCATGTAAGTTTCTGTTGTATAACAAATACTTCAAGTGTTTGTTGTGGAACAACTGACAAGCAAGACTTTTAATTTAATATGATTGCAGTAACGAAAATGGCATATATATAATTTATATAATTCTAAGTACATGGTTGCTGCTGCATTCTGCTAAACAATTACATAGTATCAGAATACATATTATGTTCAGAACTCTGTACATACTGAGTCAGCAAACCAATGTAACTACACGAACATCAAATTCTCTAGAAAAAATGGTTATCCAAAGTAAAGTAGAAAATTTCAAGCGATTGGTTATGTATTTTAGGTTAGCTCATGAAATAAATAATTATATTATGTCAATTGAGAATGGAGTCTAGAAATGTAATTACAGATACGGCGGAAATAAACAAGACGTTGTGTATTATTTGCGTGGCACCAACGTGCACGACACAATAATTAACGTTGATGATGGTTGGGCTTTATTCAAATAAAAGTCAAGGCCATGCTAACACTTTAACTATAATAATTTGACATGTTTAATAAATTAGATTTTCCAATTTCTTATACAATTATAGTTTTAGCAGTCCCAAATGACGACGGCACATTGAATTTTCGAACTTTTTTCATTGCATTTATACCGCCTACAACATGTGGTAAACAATTGACACAAATCATAAAGGATGTTGTTATAATAGCTTTATATTTTGTTGTTGGTTTGACCCCTAACTTTTTAGCCCACTCAGTGAAACAAAATTTACTAAATTGATCGAGAAAATGGAGAAAAATGAAAACTTTATTTTGAAACTACATACTAGTCACCCATATTTCATGGACATTATGTCTAGGCACTTTTATTTCAGCAGAATTTAATATTATATAAACAATGTTAAGATGCCGGTTTTATTTCTATTTTCCTTTTTCTCAGAATTGCATGCATGAATTAAGAATTCTATCAGAGAAAAGTTCAACGAAGCTCAAAGTTTATTTTTTTTGTTGCCGTCAGCGGACTTAAACTTTTTAAAATATTGACAAGACGTTTATATTTCAAGCTATCAGATATCACTCGTCATCAACGTATTCATTCATATTCATGGTATACACACTTTCACTGTAAAACTTTGCCATTTTACTCGTTTTGACTTCATTACAAATTACAACAATGCAACTGAAAGCACAACTTTTAAGTGGACTTTTTTATTATTATAACATCAAATATCACATAAAAAACTAAGTTGAGACTCAGTTTATTATAGTTGAACAATTTGTATATGAAGAAAGTTTGACTCAGGTAACCTACCAGAGGATATAGTGTGGAAACTGAATAACTGAAATAAAGCATACAATATTAAACAACCCACACAAGAGCCTACAAGCCATATTGCATTTTTCATTTCAAGACAACTGGTGTGTCAATCTGTCGACTATCTTGATGAATTTGAAGATGTAAGTCAAAAATAAAGTCTACTTTCCTCTAGCTTTAGGCATCTCAAGAGAAAATGAGAAAAGTCCAAAAAAGATTTTTAATACTTTTACCGACTATCAATAACAATAAAAATAATAACGTGTGTGGTGCTTTGTGTAGCTGTATTACTGTTACAACTGACTATAGACCTTTTCCTTTCTTGTCTTATAGTAATGACCAAGTCTTAATAAAAATGAATTAATTATTTATAGCTAGCTCTCAGAATGAAAAATAAGAATTTCAGGATGCCTTTTACTTTTTACCGTCTGTGTCAAATTTTCTCTTCATTTATCACGACGCACACTTGAGGCATGATAATATTACATGTACGCAGTAGCAGGTACACCTATGTTCCTTTTCTTCGTTTTCAGCTATGATGTAACTCTCTGCCAGCTCACATTGCCATTTGCGATGTTGTTATGAGAAAAGAGTGAAAGATGAAGCATGCCAAGAAAAAATCTAAACAGAGACAATATAGTCATTGTCAGTCTACCTTCATTCCTTTTCTTTTTATCTTTCCCTTTTTACGATTCATCATATCAAACTCACTTTCTGAGTTGAATGACATTTTTGTAATATTTTATTTCATTTCTAGATTTTCATTTTTTTCCATGAAATGGGCAAATAGCTTTGTTGTTGTGTCATTGCTCATCATTGAGCAATATGCTCTGATAATGATTTTTCATCGTAAAATACTCAGCGAACAAAAGAGCGATCAAGTTTTTTTCTAACAACTTTGTCAACAACTCGAATTCATAAAAATCGGACAAACAAAAGAGCACATTATTCTCGACTAAAATAAATAGGAAGATTCTGAAGAAGCTGTGTACATATTTTAGCTGGAAAGATTGGAATGTATCTTATGCAACCTTTCCCGTATGACGTATTGTGTGGAAATCGCATAAAAGACAAGGAAGGAAATGGAATGAACAATTCCACAAAAGAAAAGCTTGACTTTGAATTGGCTATAACGTAGAAGGATTGGTTGGTGGTGATGTTTCACCCAAGACATGTATGCCAACTGGCATTACTGCTACTGCCAAACTGAAAATCATGTTTGGTTACCTACATACATTACATATGTACATATAGGTAAGTTGATATATAATAGCACAAGCCCACTTTGTTCCTCTTACATTAATGGAAGTCGAGTCAGCACCACCAGAGAGCAGTGCGTAGCTAGAAAAGTACGCCTGTTGAAAACAAGTCGTCCTACTACCATTTATTTATTGTTGTTTCTCCCATCAGCATCACCGTCTTGAAGTAAAGAACCTGGAGCAGACGATAAAAATCCGAGAACCCAATTTTACGGTGTGACTCTTGAAGGCCCGATGATGGTGATGGAAACTGAATGTCATATTCTCTGTGTTTTTTCTCTCGCAGTATTTTGAGACTTGTTTTCCATACAAATGTATGACCTTGCTTGTTGATTCAAAAGATGTAGGTAGAAACCTATATGCGTTTATCGCCTATTATTACAGAGAGGGTGCAGTCGTTTCTTTGTTGAAGCAATACAAGGTATTAGTGTAGCAGGACATTGTCGAACTCTGCAGTATAATAATGATCTTTTCTTGCATAACAATATATATGTTGTGAAAGCACTGAGATTGTTGTTCTGTACTTGCATCTGCTATGTATGTAGGTAAATATACTGATTTATTTTTGAGATGAAGGCTGTCTGAAAGCATTTTTAATACCCAGTCTGCTTTCCCCAAAACGGGAAATGTCACGTTCCATTGTATATTTCAAAGTGTTTTGTTCTGTAAAATGTAATTATAATCCTTTGTAAATGAACTTAATTCTCTAAAAAGAACAAATTCATTTCTTATCTTTTTGTGTCAATTGTGTAATGTATTTAGGCATACCACAAAAATAAGATTCCATACATACTACATCCAGTATGGCTTTCTAACAAAGAACAATAAATTTTATGAGACAGCTCCTGACATTTTCAGAGTTTTGCATAAACCCAGAGTTAACTTGTTAATTAGCATAAAATAATTGTGTAACATTTAAAACATGCTTTTGACTTTTTGTATGTTGTACAATTGTACGTGTCAGTTTCTTATAAATCCTTCTGTGAAGAAATATGGATGAATGTTGGTAGTAATCAACCTAATAGTAAATCGAGGCATAATGTTAATCGTAATAATAGAAGTACAAGGAATGAGGCACACCAACAAAATATGGAAAGCGTGTGCCTCAACTGGTTTGTATTAAACCTACAGAATGTACAGTGTACACAACTCAACACTGTTTTACGTTCAACAACCTCAATTCATAATGTTTTAGTAAATTTTAATTTCAATCCATTAAAGAAAGTAGCCAAATGGCTGCCAGCCATCTTCCATTCCCATGTTTACTTTCACCTGTTCTACAAATTTCTCCATTAGCTCTGACAAGGTTAAGCACACTCAAGCATAGACTGAAAAATTTATCACACTACGACAATCAACATCAACAACAACATACATGAAAGTTGCGAGTTTTCCTGCTGCTCTAGTCCCTACCACAAGATCAAAAACAAGAAGAAGTGCTTCTACTTAATATGCGCTCGTCAGACAAACATTTCAAGTTTAATATGCTACAATAAGTCTAAACCATCGTCATCTTCCTCTTGTTCCCTCCTTTCCATTTCATAAATAATCATCATACTGTCGGTATGTTTTTGTCCGCCTACTCGCACGATATATGCTCACACTCAATTTAATAAAAGGTAAGCTGGTGTAATAAGACAAACGATTTTAATTTATTAATCTATTGCATGTTGATAGCGTAGAGGACACTTGAATTTGTATACATATGCACCTTTAACAAATTGGCTCGATTTCTTACAATTTACAGTTATTCCTACACTCACAGACGGTTTTATAGATGCTTACCTTAAGTTACCAACTGTAAATAAATATTAGATTGCCACTATGCATGTATGAATGTATGTAGAAGATACAAAAAAGAGTTTACAAGGCATTTATGTAGTTTTGATAAAATTTACTGAATACTTAATAGGGTCAGTAGATGAAAAAAGGAATGTTGAGTAAAGTGGGTTCAAAAATGTGTGCTACTCCAACATTCTTGGAAAGTGAGCATATTAAATTACGAAGATCGAAAAAGTAAGTGAAAATGTTGTAAACAATATTAGCAAAAAATGCAACATGCTCTGATGTTAGAGTATACCTTCCACCTTTTTGGTATGGACAACTACCGTAAAGGAAGCATTGGGTGGGTAGCGAATGAGTAAAACTATATCAGCTCTACAAAAGTTCGAGTGAAAGTTAGCACTGTACAAATAGATTATAGTGAAAAAAACTATGTATTTCTTTACATAAAGCTACATAAATCTGACAACTGATTGTGAGTCGTAAACATATCGACTCTAGAGATCTTTGTGCGTATCTTTTGTATGCACAGTTAAATCTCCGTATGGTCTTCGTGTTATTCGTTTTCTTGTTCT
Source organism: Coecobrya sp. COE2 (assembly GCA_027743765.1). Lineage (NCBI taxonomy): Eukaryota > Metazoa > Arthropoda > Collembola > Entomobryomorpha > Entomobryidae > Coecobrya > Coecobrya sp. COE2. Next base: position 8,405 of record JAHZMV010002207.1, on the reverse strand, counting down.
CTTTCCTTCTATGCTTTTTTCCATTTCAGATGGGAAAAAGTTTCCTTCCGTTTTTTTCTTCAATTCAATATTTACTTTTCACTTGTGACTTGTTGGATTTTCCATGTATTCGGTGAGCGGCCTGCCTCCCTGCCTGCTACTGACTGGTTTAGTATATCGCCTGAAAAAATGCATTGCTTTATTCAATGATTTATGAATGAATGCGCAAAGGCTTACATAAAGAAAAAGTGGAATATTTTCTTTTGAGCTTGAGTTGAGTTGAGCGATGATTGTTGTAGTTGCGATCATGATCATACTTGTAGGTTGTAGGATGGTGATTGGATTGCTGTTGCTCAGCTAGCGACGACGACGATGGTGGTAGTGGTCGTGCATGGCATGAGCGAAATACGACGATGTAGTGAAAGAAGGATGAAAGGAGCCTTACACGAAATGTGATGTGGGCAGTAGTATTAAAGCTCAGTAATCGTATTTCTTCCTTTCTTTTTTTTATTTTTCTTTAAGCTGCACTGTGCAGTTGTGCGTGCGACTGTGTGTGTGTACATTTGTCTCAAATCTTTTCTTCGTTACTAGAATTACTGCGAAATGATGGATGACAGAAATGGCTCTTTTAACGAACGGACATCTTACACTTTCTTCTAACGAGAAAAAGAAGACTTTTCTCAAGATGTCTTTAACCAAAATGTTCCCTCCCATATAGCACTCCTGCTAAAATTACTATAATGCATATATACCGACACAAAGTGCCTTTATAAATTTGTGACGTATGTAGATAGGTATTCTATGATTGTAATGTAATTTGCACTAGGAAAGTGAGAATTGAATGACAAATGGTTACTTTTCTTTGTTCTTAATGTTGAGTTTGTTTGGTTTGCATTAAGACTACTTCCAGTTTTTCGGAAAACCGCAGTAAAAAAGTTTTAATGGTAAACAACAGAAAAGGAATTCCTTCCCCATTCATTAATCTTTCCAGTTGGTGGATGACAATGACAAGGGTGTTACCGGAGAAAGGGGCTTTCTTTTGTACCGTAACTTTTACGGGGAACGAATACGAAATAGGATGAAATGAAGTATAGATAGATGAGAGAATTGGAACCATTAAGTCAATGAATTCATTAACAGTTTTTTTGTTTACCAACCTGAACGCCCCCGGCCCCCACGACGTAGAGCAACTGTGTGAGAAAAAGCGATGCCAATAAATTCATTAGGGTTGTCCCAGCCACACTCCGTAGGTCCGAGAATAAACTGAAATAGACAAGATAATATGGTATTTAGTGAAATATTTTAAGGGAACTTATTGAAAACATTAAATATTTGAGGTTTACAAAAGTTAACATTAATGGATGATTTTCAGAAGTCTGGCGGGCATAATTTAAAAATATATCGTTGATGTATATCTCAATAAGAAATACAGTTCAACTCCATGACCTCCAACGTTGAACGTAAATCTTCTTTTCATTATTTGCAATAAAATTATATAAAATCCAATTGGTTCAACTAATACTTTTATGTAACTATATTCATTCCAAATACATATCTGAATCATGCTTGTTTGTAGCAGGAAATATTTGCGCAACGACAATATGAATCGGAGACCTCTGGAGAGCAAGTCTTATCATTGCGGACAAGCGGATAGCAACCAACCAACAACCAGTAATCAAGTTTTGCATTTGTCCCTTTGATCCCACGTATCTCCGCGTAACATGCCTTTGTTGTAGAATTCGTGGAAACAGAACCAGAAGAGCTGCACAAATAGTTTCCATAAAACAGTAATAAACTGCCTGAGAGAAAATAAAGCGGCAACAACGACAGTCAATCCGCTTCATCAAGTTTTCATTCATTCATTCTGTTCCAAAACTGTGTTATACGTAACAATAACAAAAATGTTAGATAAATTAGCTTTCAAATTTCAGAGGACGTGACAATGTTTGGTTATGTGTACTTTGCTCTCTAGCCGTTCCTGTTACTGCGTTCTTGCTATTTCCGTTGCTTATAATGTTACAATGCTAAAGGCCACCCCTGTGCTTTCCCCATCTCATACTTCTCCTCTTCTCCATCTAAAATATTATTAAAATACAGTTGATTGCTTACAAAACACTTATTGCCTGCATAAAACACGCTTTTATCATTTGTCTAGTGCGCCGTGATGATTACGAAGCATGATTATGATGGAAAAGCTAGTAAAATAAATAAAACATATTACACCGTTCACGGGCATAGCAGACGGACGGTTTTTCATTATTATCACATTCTGCATTTATACATTTGTTTTATTAATATGAATTCTTCCTCTCCCCAGCGTTTCTGTCCCACTCATTTTATCTCTTCGTGCAGCATTTTGTTGACAGATTTATGAGCATCTTCTAAAAGGCTGGCTTGGCTTGGCTAACTAGCTGTCTGTCATCATATAATCAACACAAGCTCAAGCGTTTCTTCTTATGTTCACAGATTCCAATTCGAGCATAAACTTAACCCTCGTGACCGGCCACTGGCGCTTTTTGCCACTTCGTACTTTTCCGCTACTGGCGCAAAATTAATATCCGTAGTTCGTAAAATGATAAACAGACGTACTACTATTATTGTAATCATCTCCCATATATTCCCTATCTCTCCCGACGGAGCGGAACTTGACGCTTGTGCCTAACAATAAGTACCACTACTACACGAACATGCTATATATTTCTTTTCCCTGTCTCTCTTTAATCATCACCTGAGGGAAGCAACGAGATCTCAACAGGCGTATGCAGTTGTGAAATTACTTTCCTCTTTATTCCTTCTGCTGAAAGTAGTAGTAGTAGTAGATAACATGAGCGTATATACGGATCTTGCTGCAGGCACATTGAATCCGTCAAGTTGATTCACTTCTCATAAAAGTAATCATACGTTTGCGATTTTCATGTGCAACTTTTATAAAAGTTAGTAGTGTGCTCGAGGATTGCATTATCATTTATATCTATGTATCTAGCCGATCTTGGTTTGTACTAGTTGTAGTATCATCATCACATCGCCACCACATACCACTGCCGACCAGAGACCAAGATTTTTTCGAGCAAGTTTTTCTTTACCTCAACAACATATGCACGTATATTTCATTTCACTCCCCTTTACACTAACAGTCTTGCTTTCATTTTTATCTCTTATTCTTCGTCCCACATTCCCACTTCTCTTTTCTTAAAAAATGAAAATCTCATTAGTAAAAATATCTGTGAAGCGAGGCGGATATGAATATGTTTCCTGCAACATGCATTATATATAAATTTTTATTGTATCATCCCCACACACTTGGTATCTAACAAAGCTTTTGCATTTTACACACTGCACCATTCTTTTTTTTGCATCTTGTTCTAATGCTACTAGACTAACGGAAACAGAGTGAGTATATTTACGGAACGATATATGGGCAGACCAGGTTGTAGACTGCTCCCAGAAGGAAAAGTAAAAGAAAAATGTTTGCTCGCCGTCCCGGGGAAAATTTAATGTAACCGTAAAAACTACTTGAAGGGACCTCATTTGTACATCCTGTTGTGAAATCAAGTCATTTCTATCTTCCTTTCGCTACTAGAACATACGGACTATGGAATATTTATCGTACATCATAAAGCACACATGGTTATAAAACCGTGTAGTTACAGGAAGGAAGGAAACAGCCTCGAGACAGGCAAAAGGGAAAAATTTTCATCTTTCATATAGTTTCACATAATGATAATTTCTGTGCAGATGAAGGTATTCCAAAGGGAATCTGGTATGATGCACTATAATTTCTTTTGTCTGTAAATCGCCAGAAGAACGATGTTCTACTAGTCGGGTATCTTTGCCTGAAAACAAGTTATAATAATAATGCAAAAGTACTCAGTAGTTGCATATTATACACATATCTTTTTATGTACCCAATTTATATAAGAAAAGGACCAGAAGAATCGTGTCATTATTTTAGACAGATGCCAGGTATTTCAGCAGATCCCATGAAGTCACAAATTGCGAAATCATATTGTTAAAGTAAGATACTACAAAATTGTAAATAACTGATGCGTATTATTCACATAATATGATTGTAATGCGCAGAAATGGGAACACTATTAACTTGGGTTATAAATTTTTGCAAATGTGATGTACATAATTATTATATGATAACATTATAGAAACCCCATTTGGAGAAATTCTTGTGAAACAAATTAGAGTTTGTAACAGATAGGCACCTCTTTGTCATCTGAGTAGAAGAGTTGTTACAATAATGAGAATAGCTTCCAGTGATGACAGTAACAAGCTCGGATAGATTTTGGAGACATCATAGTTGACTCAATCATAATAACATGATCAATGGTTATTGTACAATAATAATAATATCATGAAAAACTAATATACATTTGCGGACAGATTGAGGTTGAATGGAACTACCTTTAGCAATTCCTGTTTTCCATTTTGCAATCCGCTTTCAACTTGATAGAAATGTCAAACGTTGCGCACATCTATTATCATTTCGCAATAATAAAATCATTTTTCAGTATTTCTGTGTTTGGTAGATGAGTTCAACTATACTAGGAAACAAATGATATAGAGTGTATACCTGAGGCCAACCCAAGTTATCTCGCATAAACATAACTTATAAGTTACATAAATAATGATAGTCGAATGAAATTATTGTTGCAGTTTATACAAGAAAGAAGACAAGAGGTTGATGAATTAGAAGACAATATAATTTCATGAACCTAAATACATATTCACAAGTTAGTTTATTCCATCTTCTGTTTTCTTGCATTAATTCTATATAAAAAAGTTAGATACGCAGTTGGTTTAAGAGGTGGCGCCGAGTGCAGAAATTATTAAAGGATGTTCATCAAAAGTCAATAAGGACATCTGTACGTGCACGTGATAAGCCATAAGTTGTTTTAGCAGATATGCAACTTTTGTAATTTTCATTAAGAGTGGTCTCCACTGCAGCTTGGCAGCATGTTTAGACAGTCGTAGGCATCTATGGCGGAACATCCTTGAAACTGTCATTGCCTAAGCTTTCAAGTGCTTACTGCACTCTTTGTAATCAGCATAATGTAACTGAGTTCCTCCCACCTCACTCCGTCCAAGACAGACATAGGCAAAACTTTTTAGCAATATGACTTCAGAAAATGAACCTATGCATATGCTATTCATGCGTTTTAGGTAGGGTATAGAAGTGGTTTAAGCTGTCAGCAAGATAGGAAAGGAAATAATGTGGCAATTGGAACATTGTAATATCACGCGACATGAGGAAAGTTTGAAGGAAAAAGGGAGAAAGAAAATAATGCTTTTGATTAGACCTGTCTTCTACAGAAGGCAAGTAAACAAACTCGATGCATTTTTTATGCTGAACAAGCGTAGTTGAGACCTTGCTTAAATACTGGGGAAATATCTACATCTATATATTATTATGACATTATACAATGTCAGTGATATTTTGCAAAATTCTTTCCCTTCTTAATTCTAAGTACGTTTTCCACAACATATTATCCCTCTTCCTAACTTGTGACAATCCTAAAATTCCACCACTTTCTCTCTATTCAATAGAATACATTCCGCTTTTACATGAACCTTTCATAAATACTTTTATGGAAATTTTTGGGATCGTTAGGCTATAGTGATGAGATTATAAAGGTATACTTGCCCACTTAAAAACTATTTTCAATGCAGATAAAGCTATTTTTTATCTAAATAACTTTCCCCGTTAATTTGCAGCTATTCTTAAATTAACTACGTATACCTTTTAACAATCAGAAAATCCTTTCATACCTACCAAATTTTTTCTTTCCTTCATTCCATTCTTTTCAAATTTTTCAGTATTCATCTAAAAAGGATTTTCCTCTTTTGGATTTGCATATTCATGCCATAAAATACCTACACATACGGAGCACAAGTTTTCACTGTGCTTATCACTTATCACAAAGATACACAAACAATAGCAGCTCGTGATATTTTTAGTTAGCTTAAATCACGAAGATAAATATGATGGTGACAGCGGGAAAAAGCTGAGTCGAGAACAAAGGAAGTAAAGCAGGATATTATATTCATAATCAAAAAGGAACACAAATACTACCTCTCTGCTTTCCATGTTTTTTGGATGGAACTGATGGAGCAGCAACAACAAAACAATAACAGTTTTCATATTCTATTGCATTCATTTTATTTCCTGTCGTCATCCGTTTCGCCACTGCTGCTGCTGTGTTTCATATTGAGTGAGGAAAAGCTATTGGGTAAATGGAGGACAAGTAAAAGTACTCCGTAAAAGCGTACCTCGTCATCTTCACTCCTTGCTTATTTATTTTCTCTTGTGTGTGCAAAGCCAGGAGTAATATTTAAGCATGAGAGAATGATGATGATAATGAGATGAAGCGAATGAAATAGGAAAAGCTCTTAAAAAGTGACTTTCAGGTTAAATGCTCTGTTGTTGTTGATGTCAGTGGCAACGGTGGTGAGATTCAGGTCGCGTGTGTATTTATATTATGACGAGGACGATGATAGTGATGACGATGACGACGAAACAGGGCAACCTATATACATAATACACAGTTAGTTTCTTATTTTTAGTCGTGTTTTCCTCTTTAGCCCTCTTTCTTGACTCACCATTCTTACTTACTTTACCTGATAGACATCGACGAGAAAACAAATTAATGCGGACAGAATAATGAAAGTAGTTTTAGGAAGGAGAAAGAGGGAGAACGGTGGAAGAGAGTAGGACAAACTTTTACTTCAAAACTTTCTGGCTGATCCTCGAAAAAAAGTGGTGGCAGAAAGCTGCATGGAATAATGATGTAAAAAATAAGAAACACGGTGAAAGCACAACGTATTATATAACATAAAAATGCTCATGTTCTTTTGGTAATAATAAATATAAAATGGACTGGGGTGTGTGCATGTACATCCATGCGGCTTTTTGGGGTTTGTGTATAATTTATAATACAAGGTGGTGCAACTACACCTACCAAACTGTTCTTCATTTCCTCCTCCAGCAAAAGACAAGTTGTATGATAAAAATGGAAGTAGGGAACTTTTTCCCCTTTTTATAAATAAAAGTGACTTGGTTAGAAAACTGTCTGATATGATGGTAGTACACTGACTGAATATTCTCAAGTACGTACTACTCCCTCCCATGAAGAAATTCTCGGAAGGGGGGAAGGAACTATGAAAACGGTATAAAAAGCGAAATTCATGACACAAAAGCCAAGGGTCCTTCTCCCTGCACCATATAAAATTATTATGCTGCAAACGCAGGTAGCAAACGTGTGTTGCTAGTGTTGTTTCTGTTTCATCAGCATTCTTTATTTTTAATGCATAAAGGCTTATTGCAAAAAAATATATTATGGCCAATGAATGTACGTGAGTATTTTACATATTTCACGCTATTTTCTTTATTCATTATATTCGCTCCCTACCCTTTGCTTTAACCTGTTGTGTGTGTTGTACATCTAGTCATGTAGGCAGCAGCAGTTGGCGTGCTTTAATGAAGACAACATATTAAACAAAAAGCACATTTAACTTTCTCACCATTTTTCAGGGACTCTGGAGGACACATCATCATTCTATCTGGCTGTTATTAAATATCTTCTCTCTGGGCTTTCTTGTGGTGACAACAACATAACATACGCAGCCAACAAACTATTTTCATCTTTTTGGTTTCCAAAAACGGAAAAAACTTTTCCTCATTGGGGTATGGTGGAACCCTTCTGTGGTTGATGAACCACGACCCATATGTCTACTTCTCCGTCAACATAATTACACGAATTAAATGTTATCCCGCTTTTGAAAACTTAAATAGATAGAGAAAATGGAGACAAGTAAATAAAGTGGGAAAACATAATTTTATTCATGTGTTTGTATGGTGAAGAAGAGCAATGGTGGATAAAAGTTTTAAAACGTAAATTAAAGCTGAGACAAAGAAAGACACGGTAAATCTTTAAGAACCATTTTCCCTGTGGAGTATTTCCCTGTGGTAAAGATAGAATTTAATAAGACATCTGATGATTGGAAACTTTCACTCCACAAGAATTTTATTTTATTATTCAAAAGTTGAAAATGGCATCTCCGCCGTCATCATGAAAAATAAGAAAACTTTTTTGTGGCTTTTGTTTAATTTAATGGTATTACCAGGTTTTGCGTAGGTAAAAGCCTAAAATGGAAAAGGTCAAATAAGGATTGGCATTACTGGTAATACTGCGAAAAGAAACGACGCAGTGGGTAATGGGTTAACTTGTTTTTGGTTTCTTTTATGGATATTTCTTATTTGCTACTTATGTGGGTTAAATTAAATCCGTAAAAAATGTGTAAATAAAAGAAGATAGAACGGAAGATTGGAGTGTTCTATAGGATCAAAGCTACAAGTATGGTCCTCCAATAAAAAGCTTTTCCCTGTTGAGATTTCCATGAATGTCATATTTCCTATG
>JAHZMV010002206.1:0-10155 GCA_027743765.1 Coecobrya sp. COE2 | reverse complement strand
GGATAATTAATGAACATCCTTTTTGTTTTAACCCTCAAATGAACCATAAACTCCAAATAGACTTTAGCATGTAAATTAGTGTGAGTATAATCAACCACCTCGCAGTATAGCGTCATTCAGTAGCGGTTCACTTTCAGCGTTGATGCACACACTCTGCATGCACAAAGAACTTTTTTTTACGTTACACCTTCACAACTTCTTGCAGCCTTCTCGTCAACTCGACTGTCAGCTACCTATTGCTGCTCTATACGCCAGTGCAAGGTACCCTTATGGTAGAAATACATAATAAAACATTTTACGTTATACCTGTATGCTGCTGCCGGCCTGTACACTTACTTTTTGAACACTAACGAATAATTCTGCTTGAACGTATACACGTTCTCTAACGTAACTTATCGGATCGTTGAATTCGCTTGCTTGCTTGCGTGGGTATAGGTAATAAAGTTTTTGTCTGTAGACGAGGTTCCCTTCTTTCGCACTTGTGAATCAGTTTCAGTACGTACGATGATATATATCTGCTTTTGAGAAGAGGCAGTGAATCCTCATTTTCCTCTTCTGCTCAACTGAAGACTTCTCTTCTTCTGCAAAGTGGAAATTCTTCGCGTCAGCGGCATGCATCATGCAGGCATCATTCTTCTTTGTACACAGGGTGTAAACGAAAACGTTCCTTTTGACTGCGTTTAGGCAGAAAGAAACGGTTGCGAGAGTAAACTCGTAATAATAACAATAATCATGTAGTAGCAAACCAACGAACGAACGCAAAATGTACTTCTGTGTGTAGGAGTCTTCTTCTCTGTGCATTTTTATATTCACCAGACATTTGGAAATAATTATTCCGTGTGCCTATATCATCCTTCTGATAGATCATATACAGTCAGCTCTCAAACCCATGTTCTTGGGCTGCTCATTTTCTGTAGGTTGAGGAGGACTGAAGGAAAAGATGAGGATTTCTGATTACTATTTTACCTATATACCTAACACAACCACCACAACCTCGCTCTGAGAATCTGCATTAAAAATCGAGTGCACAAGTTGTATTTTGATGATGATAGTGATATGTTGATGCGATCTGATGGTGATGGGTTTCTTGTAATATATGATTATTATATACGTACATATTTTAGAGGTATGCACCAACTATATCATTCCTCACTGGTACGTTCATTTTCATGAATTTACTGATTTCCTCTCTTTCTCTTATTCGCTACTATATTATACTGAAACAATATACTTTGTATTCTTATTAAATAACGTTATTATTATTTGCTGTATATACATATATCCCTGTATAAGAACTGACGGACACACTTTACAAAATAGCCAGAGATGTGTGTTCTTCGATATTTTTCTTATTACGTTTTGATTGTTGAACTCTTTTTGAGATATTATTGTTGGAAGGGGAATTGGTTTTTATAACACACAGAAATGCACTCGACTCGGGATTTTTAGTATTCACGCTTCTTTAACTCTGATGGCCCTGTGTATAAACGTGGTGATGGTGGTGGGTGAGTTGATGTAAAGAAAAGCAGTAAGAATATAAGAGCGAAGGGAGATATATATTATTTGGAGATGAAAAGGTTATGGTATTGTAATACTCATGTAATTGTTGAAGATATCACTTTTTATGAAAATTACTTTTGAGCACGTACCAAAAAATCTTATTTCACATGTTACATATTATTATTGTGCGGAGGAGTGCATATAATGTACAATATTAAAACATGCAGCCATGTAAAGGTAGGGAAAGGTAAAGGTAAGAGCAATTCTGTACGGATAGGTAAAAACAGGATGAGGATGCTTTTTTTGAAACTGATGATGAATGCATCCTATTCTGTGAAGTGTAGTAATATTACTTGCATGGCAGGTGCCACAATGGTAACTCGCTCTACAAAAAAACTTTTGCTTAACTGGCAGCTGCTGTTGGTTTGTCTGTAGCCTCGATATTGCATATTACCATTAATTTCAAAGATAACGCTAATTGCTTAACAAAAATTACATTATCTGTTTAGTTTTACATCTGTGCAGAACATAACATTAAAAATGTTGAATGATTTTTTTGTCAAGTAAGACCTTCAAAACAATGAGGATTTGAAGGTGGAGTGACTAACCAGTAAGTTTAGTTACGCGTTATTAATGACTACATGGCAAGACTGTTATTTTGAGACGAAGAAGTTCTGGGGATTTTCCTGCTCCAGTGAATACTGTAATTGCATTTAATTCTTTGGCCTACGTTTCAAAACCGCAGAAAAACAGTTTAACCAAACCATGAAACTTTCGAAATAACGAGCTGGAGGAACTGCACAACACTAACTTTGCTATCTTAGCCTTTTGAGATTGTGAATAATATTATTGACTTTTGTTGTTAGAATAAAGTATTTCTATCAAACATGATGCTCTCAGAATAAATAATTATTATTTACACAAGTTCTGTATGATACGTATATAAATAATGCACTCTTCACGGCGTGTTGTGCAACCGAAACTTAAAAATGAAGTAACACGGGTGAAAGCAAGTGTCACTTTCATGAAACAAAATTAACAGGATTGCATAATATGAGTGAAGGTTGACTCGTTGACTGAGAGCAAAAAACCAAAATGAATACTGTAATTGCATTTAATTCTTTGGCCTACGTTTCAAAACCGCAGAAAAACAGTTTAACCAAACCATGAAACTTTCGAAATAACGAGCTGGAGGAACTGCACAACAATAACTTTGCTATCTTAGCCTTTTGAGATTGTGAACAATATTGACTGTTGTTGTTGGAATAAAGTATATCTATCAAACATGATTCTTTCAGAATAAATAAATAATTATTATTTACCTACACAAGTTCTATATAATACATACGTAGGTATATAAATAATGCACTCTTCACGGCGTGTTGTGCAACTGAAACTTAAAAATGAAGGAACACGGGTGAAAGCAAGTGTCACTTTCATGAAACAAAATTAACAGGATTGCATAATATGAGTGAAGGTTGACTCGTTGACTGAGAGCAAAAAACCAAAACAGAAACCAATGTGAATGTCTGCATACCCCATTGAGCCAGTCCACTCGTCGTTGCCTTTGTCAAATCAATATCTACGCACGACTCACAACAAAACCGTTTCCGTGTAATCTGTACATATATAATGCAGTAGCAGAAAAGTATGCATATGAGATACTTAAAATGTATACATAATCTGATACATTGTTAGAAAGGGTTATATAGAAGACTGGTTAACTGATGAAATACGCCAGTGGTGTATTTAAAATAGAGATATTATGATGAACTACGTTTGGGGTTTTATATACCGAATTAATGCAACTCTTTTTCATGAAATAGTATAATAGCAAAATATATAGTCTTTCTTGGCATATTTCTGCCTCTGCCGGGTCGACATCTAAGCAATTTGTGCAGATTTTATTATGGCCAGGCGGAAGCTGAAAACCAAAGTATTTGAATGGAAAGGTTCTTTGACACTGTGGCCTGGATAAAGTACAATGATGGGTTGTTACCTTTTGTAAAGCTTAATAGAAAATAACATTTTGAAGATTATCAATAAATTAAAAGTCGCTTTTACGGCTGCTCCCGTGCTTGAACAAATTTAATAAAAGGGTAATTGTATATATTTATTTGGTGAATACGACCCGAAATATACAAATAATGGTTATTGTATGCCATGAGTCATTTGAAGCTTTATTATTCACGGCACAAAAAGCCACGAAAGTGTTAACCATTTGAAAGGTTTTGGTTATCGTTGAGTCACCAAATAATCGAATTCATCATGTAAAAACGATGGCAAAGCTTGTCTGACTATTGCTTTTTAGAAGCAGCACTAAGCCTTTCTTTCAACTCAACGACACGCACCTGACTGACAAACTGGAGTCTCAGGGCTGGAAAGTATGCACGCAAATAAGAAGCTTTGTTTTCGGAGTTGTGTATGCATTTGGCATCAAACGACAGAATAGAACGAAAGGAAAAGTGGTTAGCTGTGAATATGTTATGTTATTATGTAACAGTTGGAATAAAGCAAACTTTGACAGATCAAAGCAAACCCAAGTTACGCAAGAAACGCTAGAAAGAAAGGTTTGTTAGTTTGTACACAATTTCATACATAGATAGGTATTATTATTTAACCAATATTATTGTTTTATTGCATGCATGCAAGTTACTTCCTCTCCTTGTAACGTACAAAAGGCAAGACTAAAGTGTATATTTTTACTTAAGCGTAAGTTCATTTCTTGTCGTGCCTTCCGCTCTGTGCTTCACAGTTAACACTATAAATATTATACACACTTTATATATTTGTGTTGTTGATCATTGTCAAGAGAAGGGGTGACTGGAGTGGTCCTCTTATTCGGTTTCTAGCCGGCTATTACAGCTCTAGAGTTATAAACATTTTTCTCCCTCCCTAATGTAGCAGAAAGCAAATTTTCAACAAGCACACTGAGTTCAACCGGAAATTGAATATAAGATAAATTATATACGGACCGGCCAGGAGAACAAAGTTGAGCAGGATATACCTGGATGCTTTTGATGGAACTTGCACATGTTGTCGATTTTAGGAGGCAAACATTAACCAGCGCTAGAAATGAAGCAGAAGTACAACATAGATGAGTACATTGTAGCTGAAGGCAATTCTTATGATACTTCGTGTTGTTGTGAATGAAAATCTTTACAAGGAAAATAGAAAAGCTGGCAGTAAAATTGAAAATGAAGGAAAAACAACTTATGTCAATGAGTGAATATCCTGTTGTAACTCCTCCAAGAAGGGATGTTGCAAGTTTTTGTTTAATGAAAATGAAGGAAAAACAACTTATGTCAATGAGTGAATATCCTGTTGTAACTCCTCCAAGAAGGGATGTTGCAAGTTTTTGTTATTATGTTCGCTTCTTTTCGGTTAGTCATTTGAGTTTGAGTTTGTCTGTGTTGCTGTTTTAATGAGCTTTGTAGGTTTTGTAGAATACTGACTAGTGTACAAACAAGTTAAAAATAGAATGAGAAGGGAGAGGGAAAGGGACATGAGGGAAATCGAAACTAAGAAGATAAATGAAAGGTAGTAATAAATGTACTTGTATGGATTCAGTAATCAATACGTAAACTTGATCGTCCAGCTTATTTTAGATAGGGTAAAGAAATATTCTATATATTACACAATATACGCACATAAAATATCACTCATGCGAATATAAATATTACACTTTTGTTAAAAGAGTAAAAGTACTATACTATGTTTTATGATTTTCTGGAACATCTCAAGTTCCCTCACACCTGATATCTAACTTAATTTTATTTCGTAGAGCAAATAATATCTTATCGTTACATCAAATTAGTAATTACATCGTTACAGGACAAGCTATAATGAATTACACAATATCTCTTTTCATTTGTTAGTAATCATTACGCGATAAATGGGTTACTTTCGTTTGTAAATCTAAACATAAATAAAGGGACAGACAGAAGGAAAACATCTTGTGAAATACCAAGCAAATATTATGGTCGAGGCAAATGAATGAAACTGTGGAAAACCGGTCACTGGGTCTGTAAAATCTTTTATTCGGGCTCGTGCGTGCTTTGGCAATTATCTGATTTGCAAAGCTAAATACATCTGAGTGGATGTACAAAGGAAAAGTAAAAGGAATACCTACCTAAGTGATTTTGCTTACTTTTGGGATAAAATGACAGATGCAATTACAAATGAAAATAAATATAAAAGTAAAAGGGAAAATCATTATAGTCAAGTATGTACCTATGCACTGAGAAAAACTCAGACTTGGCGTTTGCCGATGACTTTTTGACGAATTGCTTGCATTCACGCTTTCTTGTCCAATTTCTAAAAACCCATTTACCTTTAGTGTAAAGTTTCGATTATCTAAAAGACTCTATGCTACAGTGTGGTCTTACCATACCATTTATGTATGAGACAACCCAAATTAAGGACTTTGCAAAAAATAACTAGCTTAAAGTGTTATGCAATAATATGGCATTTCTTGTTAATTTTTCCGCTTTCATTACTGTTTCGACTTTGATTCTCCGGGCCAATTTTGTCAGGATATACCTTTAACATGCCCATGCTTGGCATTTCGNTGTATGAGACAACCCAAATTAAGGACTTTGCAAAAAATAACTAGCTTAAAGTGTTATGCAATAATATGGCATTTCTTGTTAATTTTTCCGCTTTCATTACTGTTTCGACTTTGATTCTCCGGGCCAATTTTGTCAGGATATACCTTTAACATGCCCATGCTTGGCATTTCAAATTTACTTTATGTTTCATTTCATACTAACCTACACGGTTTGTGGAAAATTGTGATTTCATAGCAAATTAATTCGATCATGCAATCACACATAACAGCATGAAAATGGAAACTTGTAAGAAAACCAATTCCTGTCATCCATCATGGATGATCCATCCCCTACCCCAATTTGTCAATAGGTATACAGGTATTCTGTATCTAAAATAGATACGGATATTGCAAAGGCATAATCATATCAACTATATTGACTCCGTTGAGTACCAGGACCAACATATGCCTATCAAGTTGTTCGTTAGGGGCTGTACATAATTTCAACATAAAGTGATTAGTCGTGCAAATTGTTGTTATCAATACAATAATTTTATCAGTATGTACTTAGTAATAAATTTTCAATAAGGGATTAATAAGAATAAAATAACTATTTCAAATACACAGTAATGTATACAAACAAATTGACGATTGCATAAATATTGTTGTTTCGTCCGTTGCATTATTAAAAATAATATATAAATGATGAGAATCTAAAATCCTTAATGTGTACGATCTTGATAACACAATTCGCATACAGTACAATTTTTCTACATGTAACTGCAATCATCAATCTCCCAAAGATGTTTACAGCATGTACAAATTATGTAATATGATTTAATTCTTCATCATGCAGTAATTGACATCAAAAGCTTAAATAATAAGTAAACTTCTTTGAGGGAAATGAAACGTTTATGTATTATTTATAATAAACCAGTATCTATAATTTTCAAAAATAAACATACTAGTAAGATCAAACAACACGGGAGACATTACATTAACTATTACGGATTTACTGATTTCATGCGTTCAGCCGGCAAATATTGACTGTTTTGATATGATCTTTTTCTGATTTTTCAAACAAAAAATATCCCCGGTTAACGGTAAATAGAAAATGTATTTAACTGTTGTTTACGCTTATCAAGGAATGAATACCTGGTTGAAAATCATAAATTTGAGGCAGTCAATGAGAAACAGAATGTACGAGCAATTTAATCGTTTATCTCTGTCAAACATGCAGAAAAGGACAAATAGATACTGTAATAGTTTTCAATGTTTTCAATTTCCCATTTAGCAATACATTATAGCAATTTTTAAAGATCCTACCCTTCTAATCTGTTCCTTTTCTTTTTAATTTTTCCATTTCATCAACTTATGTACTTCAACATGTCGCACGCAAACCTGTACAGAATGTAAAGAGTAAGGACTAACAAACATCACCTTATTTGTCTGTTATATCATATCAGATCAAGATTAGAGTGGATAAACGTTAACATTCATGTCATCGTATTCAGTGTTGATTATTATGTAAAGAGTAAAGACTAACAAACATCACCTTATTTGTCTGTTATATCATATCAGATCAAGATTAGAGTGGATAAACGTTAACATTCATGTCATCGTATTCAGTGTTGATTATCATCCTCATCTCATCAGATATTGTATTGTTGAATGGTCAGTTTCAACAAGAATCAAACAGCCATTAGTAAAACATCACAACTAAAAGAACAACAATCATAATAAATATATATGAAAAGAAATGTTAAGCTTAAGTCGTGAAATTAGAAATTACCTGTTTTTCTTTCTGGCTCTTTTATTCCTTTCAGTAATAATGGTAGTAGTACGTGCCAGCAATTTGTCTGCTCAGAGATGTATGAAAATAAAATGACAGCTCACGACTAAAATGAAGGAAGCTAGTTTGAAGCAAATGAGAAATAGAGATAGGACAGCATTACTTTTAAAATGCATCTATGCGCATCCAATATTTTGGAAAAATCAAGTTTTGAAAATTATATTTATCCGTTTAAATAAGAAGTAGTCGTATAGAGTAAGATGGTAGCTATAATGTGTGGACAAATTATTGAGGTAGTAATTGGCACATTTATGAAGTTGCTTCTGAATTACTCCGTTCTTAGTTCGCAAAGGCATTCGTGCACTAGCAACTTTAAAATACAATAAAGTAAAAAAATCGGGTGCACATGATATGAATGTATGTCATAATTTAAAGTTATTATAACATAGGTCATTAGTTTTTTCATCTCCAGTTTCCGCACTTTTGTTAGCCGGCCAATTTAATAAGGTAATGTAGATGATTACTAGGTCTATGTAGAGTACGGTATGTTGATGAAAACTTGGAAAGTGTGACGACTAAAACAAAGAGGCTACAAATAAGAGAAAAGCAGTCTGTTTGAATGACAAAACCGGCACATAGCGGATGAAAGCATGAAGTAAAATGTCAAGAAATGCAGTAGATAATTAATGATACAAAAATGTCTGCTACGCAGGTACGTACCTACTATTTTAAACAACTAAAGATAAGACAAAGGGAACCGCAGGAAGTTTCTCCCTTTCTATTTCACGAAACATATGCCAATGACTAACTTTGAAGAAGATAATGCGGATTCATATTTATACACAGTTACGCATATTACACGGAGAATACAATCACTGAGGAGTGACCAAAAATTTTGATTAAGAAGCCGATACATTAGAATTAGAAAGATTGTATATTATATTTTATTATGTGTATAACTCAGAGATACGATTCTTTGTGTCTGTGAAAGAAATTAAAAATATGTTGCTGCGAATGACAGTTGAAACTAATCAAATTGAGTTTGTACCATACACACATTCTTGTTTCTTCAATGCATCGACAACATTTTTTTATTTTATGCATTAAAAAATAAGACGCTCTGTGTGTCAATGCACGCGTGTGTCCATTGATTTTTATTGTAAGGAATTCACAATACCAGTGCGCGAATTAAAAGAACACTTGAATACCTTGAATAAAAGCTGAAAAAAGCGATAAAATCTGCAAAGAGAATGAACCTAACAATTATGTTTGAATCAACCAGCAATGAAAGGTACCAAGGTGTTCAGAAATGTAAGTAGGGATTATGCAGCCAAAACTAACACGAGGCAATGAAGCTGACGAGAAAGACAAAAAGTTGTTAAAGATGATAAGTTTATCAACGGTTGTCTTCTTTCCTTATTCGAAGACTGAACATGGAATAAATCAAATAAGACTAAAGACATACGTTTCATTTCAGGGACTTTTTTTTACAAATTATTAGATGTTGTGGAAAATAAATCAGATAAACCATTATGATACATTAGCAGATACATTTTACAGTGCTACACGGTCCTCAAATATGTGACAGATATACTATAGAGGACCGCTATTGACTACATTTATCTATCATACCCATACAAACATTAAAAAAATCAGTCGGTGCATCACATTTCAATTCATATCCAATGTTCAGATCGCTTTTTTTACGGTTGAGAAGGTATCTAGGCAGGAAAATAAAATGTTCATACTTTGGTACAATATCACGCATTCAAAACTGAAAAAGTATAAGGCAATTCAACAAGGCACACAAAAGAGCAAGCATCTTGAATCGCAAACTATCTCTTCATTTATCGTCATGAAAAACTTATAATTTGTAGCAGCAAGGCTGAATTTGTGTTATTAAGATTTTTAAATGATATAAAATGATATATTATTGTCGTATGTCTTTAAATTCTTTTCCGAGAGAACAAAGACAGTAAAGGTAATACATATTTACATTAACATGCATATCGAAAACAAAGTGCACTTGCTTCACATTATTCAGACTCACAACGTGAAACAAGGCATGCAGACTGAACTTTCTTTCAATTAATAACTCTGTAGGGAAAATCGTTATTATAGATTTTTACGGAATCAATCAGTGGATGCCTAATAAGCGGCATTTGTTTATACCTAATGAACTGTCACTACTATGGCCTATTACAATCAGTGTTTTTTCCTTTCTGCCTAGCTGTTAGCTACAGGTAGATCACAGGAAATTTCTCATAAATTCTATCGCATGAAACCTGTGTGGTAAGAAATACGTTGCCGTCCT
>JAHZMV010002205.1:0-22108 GCA_027743765.1 Coecobrya sp. COE2 | reverse complement strand
GACGTTCAGCATCTCCTGGATCACTTCCCGGAAGTGAAATCTGGATCGATGACGGTCCTGTAGCATCAGTGAACCGCTTGACTGGCTTACGACAGCAACCAAATTTCACGAACATTCCAAATATTGAGTTTGAAAGGACAGATATTGGAGGTTGTAGTACATTTGGGAAAAAGCTAAAAAAAATGGTCAAGAACACGACAAAATTATTTAGTATAACATACTGAGACGTTTAAAAATCTGTAAATAATATTCCACCATTATATTCACGACGTCAGCACTCCGGTAGCGAACATGGTGCAGTATACTCCCTCAAGTAATCCGATAGCCCACGTAATTATGAGAACCATTAACACAGTCAATGGAATATTTCTACGCACAAATACGTTAAAAAATATTAAAAACATATCATCGTCATGATCTTATAACTAAAACGTATTTAAATGTAGCAATTATATAGTACCTGTTGGTCAACTTGCCCAGTGGTGTCCGAACAACGACATGATCAGGCATAATTTGTCGCACTGCAACTGACACTGCGGCTATATAACCCGCCAGCCCATGAATTTGTATTTCAAATAGAGTATCTGGGTCTGAGGTTGCAGCATATAAAAATAGGTAGTAGCATACACTTAAAACAGACACACTTAAATTTACCAACGCAAAGAAAATGACCATCTCTTTTGCTCCCCATAATGGTTCCATTAGTTTTCCTACGGTTTAATATTAAAAACATTTACATATGACATATTTAACTTTAATCTAAAACAAGATGTTATTTTCGTTGATTTTTAATCATTTAAAGCTTACCACAAAGTCCAACAGTTACAATATCCACGCAAACTTCCCACAAATGTATTTCTAAGAACGGACTGGTTAACAACGTCCATATTCTAAGTGAAGGAGGTAGGAGATGGCCTGGAGTTACGCTTAAAGCGTCAATAGCCGGCTTCCAGTACGATAGCATATAAGAACATATCACGCATATACAGATGGATTTCACTGATAAACTCAAGTTCCCCACTAACGCCCCCATTTCTGATCTGATGTAGGGAAGATTTCGCCGCACTGAACGAAATGAGGATGATGCAGACATGCTGAAAATGCGTAAACGCCTTCAATCCGTTTGATTAGCCTATTCGTCAATCTCCAACCACCAAAAAACCTATCCAATCACCCTTCACAGCTTGCCGACTATGGAATTAATTGTGCTGCATGCATAATTAGTACCTGAAACAAAATTTAAATTGAAATAAGTTAACTAACATCAACAAGTAACTTCAAAATCAACACATTGTATTTTACTCACAACAATCAAACAAATTATCCCAGCAGCAGAGGCTCCACAATTTCACTTTTCAATTTTGGAAAGGGGCAATTAGGAACGTAATTCAATTTGTCACGTAACCTCCTCCATTTTTCTCCAGACTTTCGTTAAAATTCTCTTGATTCTTCACTCACAGCTCTCTTATAACCACTTTAAAGACAAAGCACCAAGTTCATTAACAATTTTAACTGCTCACCCCTGAAACAATTGCAAACCAAAAATTTTCCACAAATGAAAGATGGAAGCCCCCAAGCGTCAAAAAATAACTATTTCCAAACTGCCATTTATTCCACTGAAACCTACCTTTTTGGCTGGAAGCCTCCAATAAATCAAGATGTCACAATCATCCCCTGACGATGATCAATCATAATGTGTCATCCAGTTATACTCACCGTCTGACTAAATGCTTTCACATCCCCGAAAAAATATAATGACGAGTTGTAAGTTTTGTTGTGACGCAAAAAACATCTGATCAATTTTCGGGCTGATGATCATGATGACTTGTTCAACGCAGTTGAGTGGTTCGTCATCTCATCATCCGCAGCAGTCCGCAATGCACTTATGGACAATCCGATTACATTTTCTGGGGCGTTCTGAGACATCTTGGCTTTTTACCTTGAAAAACACCTTCCTATTTTCCTACCTTCTTTAGTATCCTTTTTGGCGAAATTACCAACACTGGTTGTTTCGGGATACCCCATTTACGACAAACGGTCCGGCGGTGATGGTCGGGAGTAGGGGAGCTATCAATATCTCAGCAGAGAATCTCTAGAGGGAACGCTTTTTGCAATTGTTGTGAGCACCCAAGTATAAAATGCATGTGCACGTGTTTGTTAAATAAGTTATGTAATTACGCGAAAAAAGTGTACGAATTAGGAAATNTGTAATTACGCGAAAAAAGTGTACGAATTAGGAAATTAGCTGGAAGGACTAGGATTGTGTTAGTTTGCAGTTGAAGTTGTATAGTAATTGGGAATGTTAACTAATGAAAAGTTGATGCTGGTTTACTGATCGACACCGAGAGCGAAAACGTGATTGTGGTTTCCTGCTTTCGGAGTGGTAAGGGGGTATAAATTGACATAAACACTAATTAAGGGGAAGATGATTAAATGTGTATAATATGCTTTATGAGTTATAAAAGAGTAGAATTTAATTATGAATTTATTTATTTTTCAGTGAAGACGAGTTTAAAGCCTTCTGCTGAGCCTTTTGTGTCCAAAATGGGGAATATTGAAGATGGGAAGGAAATCCTAAATATTAGGAAGACTCCGGCCTTAAACCGTTTCCTGTTCTTTCTTAGAGATACAGGTAAGCTACTATAAAAGGATATCTCATTCGAGACTGAATATTTTTCTGTTGGATGGTTTAGAATGTGGGAGGTTGATAAAGCATTGTAATAATGAGGTTCTGTTAAATTTTCAGCATCGCAAGGAGAGGTTGACCAGTCGGAACTAGAAGAAATCAAAAGTCTGATGCCAGTTGATGAAAAGCAATCCTTTCACCTTATCTTGAGCGCTTGTCTAGATGACAAAGAGCTCCAGCAAATTTTCTCGGCAGAGGGATCCGAGGAAATTTCCACGCACGTTTCGGTTATTATGGAAGACGATGAAATGGAAAAGTTGAGCACGGAAATGTACCTGGACATTGTCATTGGACTGGAGTTGATTGAAGACTGCCTTTGTATGGTTATGACAGATCCCCGGCTGAAGATATTTAGAGAAGTATCTGACATGTTGACTAGTAAACTAACTGAAGGAAATGGGACAACATCGATTAGTTCAATTCTCTTTGATGTCATTACGACTTGCTTTGTTAAACTTTCAAGAGTTGAGGATGAAATGATTGGAAACTGTTATAGCAAGTGTTTGACCGATCTTGTACGGTGCTATGTCACTCGCCAGTTCCTGGAAATTGGAAAGTGTGAGAAATTAATTACACTATTTCGCATATTTGGAGGCGCCATTTTGAATCAAGAAGATTATCAAAATGCGGACGAAATGTCGGTGCTGTTGGATGAATGGGAATTTGATAAAAGTATCAGTCTAATGAAACATCCATCCATGAAAGTTTATGAATGCCTGCTGAATACAACGTCTTATCTGTGGATTCAAAAACGGTTTGACAGCAAAATCGTTACCGCTCTTGATAACTCTATTCATTTGACTGCAGCAGGAAAGCGGGATGAAAATTTCAACAAAGCGATAACGGTTTCCTCACAAGAATTGACCTTGTCCAGCTACCTTGGTGGTTGTGCGTACCTGGTTCAGATGATAATTGAGAGACATTCCGATTCTGTGAAAGTTGACGATATTCCCAACACGCTAAAATGTATAAAAGACTTTGTAAAAGAGAAACCCAAGATGAAGCAGGAAGAGGTTGTTGGAGAAATTCAGGATTTTTCAAACTTTTGCGAAAGAATAAACAAATATGGGAACCGGGAGATTTACAAGAGGGATTGGACAATCAGATTTTTATCATTTTCCCCTGAAGAGATTATTGGAACAGTCGAGGGAAATGACATTGCGGAGGCGTTTATCATCGGTGCTGATTCTGACTTGGTTATGGAATGCGTGAAGAAAATTCGCGATGTTGACAAGAACAGCCTGGACCTGGATGACTCGAGAAAGGAGCTCATTCTTAAGATTATCACTCAAGAAAGAAGTTCAATGCACGAAACTCAAGACTTCATAAATGAATTTTTCCAGGATGGAGCTAATGGCACGCTACAAATGGGAAATTTCAAGGAAGCCCTTCACGTGTTAAGTCTCCAGTTGGGGAATATTGAATTTGAAAAGGATCCTTCAAAGTTGGCCATGGTATGTTTATTAAACTATTTACACTCCTACTCCACATGATTGACTAGTTCTCAAAATTAATTATTTTCAAACTGATATTTTTGCAGCATGAATTGGCCGTGATTCGCCTGTGTATGCAGAATCCCGCTGCTGCAATCTCGAAAATTTTGGACCAAAGTGTTCGGACGGAACACTTCAGAGCTCTCGCGTTTGCTTCCCCGTTTTTCAACCTCAAAATCCCAGTTGCTCCAGTAAATGAAGAGGTAGCAGAAACTGATACAGACGTGTCAACAGTATTAATCGTACATTTGTTTTTCGAGAATGATAAAATATCTTCCAGAGTACCCCAATTCAGTGTATGATTCTCTATCGAATAGTATGGAAGGTCTAATTTCTCTTGGTATCATTAGTGCGGCCGATATATTCGGCGTAGTTAAATTTCACATTGTAAGATTTCTTTCAGGAAATAGCAAAATTTCTCTTCAAATTGTTGTCGGTTTAGTGAGTCTACTCGAAAATCTGATTAAGCTAGCTTCAGATAGTTTGATGAACGAAATGGGCGGATTTGTAATAAATTTGAATAGGTTTTTCTGTTATTATACAAATTCCACAAATTTTCCCGAGGTTGTCAAGATTAAAAATATGCTTGTGTGCATAATAAGATTTCTTAGCACTACAGATGTAGATTTTAATTGTGAGATTACGACAAAGACAGAAGTTGAAGACTTGAGTTTATTTGACCAAGGAACTCTATATGTTAGATGTGAGCAATTCAGGTCAGTCATTAAAAATTTACTGGAAACTGGTACGGATGATTTAAGCTTTAAAGAGTTTGTGCAAATAAACATACTCCCTTGGATTTTAAATAGTACAGAAGAGCAATGGAGTACATTAATCGACTTTATTTTTAATGTAACACTGTCTCCATCTTCCAAGCTGTATAGGGTAAAAAATGTTAACAAGATGAATTTACTAAATGAAGTGCTATTGCTCATGTACACAAGTTGTGTAGAAAGTAAATGCACTGATGCATTCCTACACACTGTTAGGTTTTACGGGGTAGCAGTGGAAGTTATACAGGGCCAGTTTGACGTAAATGAGTGGCACAGTTTGTTTAACACTTTGCTAACAATCAGTGTGGAAATGAACAAAGGTAAAAAGAGGGCCAAAGGGTATCACACCGAGGTGATTGGTTTACATCAAATACTTTCGTATGCTTTAAGTAAGATTGAAGAATTTGCAAAACTGAATAGAAGCCTAGACGGATGTGATCAGCTCACTTCAAAATTAGGCATGATTGCCCATTTGGACGCAAAGTGTGAACCAATTCGGTGGCTGATCTCAGAGAAATTGACTTACTTGCAGAGTTCTTGTTCTGCGTAATCGGTTTAATAGTTGAGTAATCTCATGACTTAACCTTGTAGAATAGAAAATAGTTAAAGTTTAATTGTTTAACACTTTGCTAACAATCAGTGTGGAAATGAACAAAGGTAAAAAGAGGGCCAAAGGGTATCACACCGAGGTGATTGGTTTACATCAAATACTTTCATATGCTTTAAGTAAGATTGAAGAATTTGCGAAACTGAATAGAAGCCTAGACGGATGTGATCTGCTCACTTCAAAGTTAGGCATGATTGCCCATTTGGACTCAAAGTGTGAACCAATTCGGTGGCTGATCTCAGAGAAATTGACTTACTTGCAGAATTCTTGTTCTGCGTAATCGGTTTAATAGTTGAGTAATCTCATGACTTAACCTTGTAGAATAGAAAATAGTTAAAGTTTAATCACCTTTATCATGCATGTACCTTGGTATGAACAAAAGTACAAATTTTAGGTTACTATTTACTGCTGTTAATGATATTATAATAGTTATCATGTGACCTATTTAATTATTACTGATGCAATATCAGTAAACGTTTTGTAAAATAAAAACTGGTCAGGATTGTATTTTTCTTGTTTTGGTGTATTCATTTTAATTGATCATTACGAACCGGCAATCATCATCTACGTACAACGTAAATACCGTTACAACAGTAAACTATTTTGTTCCGTTTTGTATTCTTTTATAAAAGGGTATCAGACGACATCACGAAAACGAAGTTAACATATATTAAAATATGCATGTACATTTACATTATTATATTAGTTATATTATATTAATAGATAATGGAACACTTAAAACCTATCAATATCTTTATCTTGATTAAAATATTCCTTAATAAAATCGTTGGCAATATCTTTAGGGATGAAGAATTAATGTGGAAATTTTCATATCTAAAATCGCATGCATAATTTTTCCACACTCCTTATTCGACTTTCGTGACAATTTTTTATGTAATCCCTTTTTCTTGACTGATTCTACCTGCTCAAACATCACTACATTTTTTGGCGATTGACTCATTTTTCATGTCCCTCTTTGTTTTTTCACGTTCTACGTGCATACCTAAAATATAATTGTAACATTTTTTTAACTCTGCTAGACAATAAGTCTCCAAACAAACTCGACGAAACAAACTAATAACTGTATGTATGAATCACTATATGGTAATTGTTGAATAATTTTTTTTGTCATTTGATGTCGTCTTATAATCTGTAACGTTTTTTTAGTTAAAGTATTATTGATATTAGTTTGTCAAAGTTGATCATGAAACTTTTTTTATCACATGATTATTTTTTTTTCATTATTCTCAATTAGCGTTCAATTTGGAACGAGGCCGTAAAAAAATTTACTATACTACAGATATGTCTTATTCACTGTTCCAATGAATGGACCATATTGCAGCTTAGTGTTTTAGTAACATTTTTTTTGTATTTAGTGGTTGTTATTTTGAGTTTATTCCCATTCTTCTTCATCGTACTCATCCCCATCTTCATCGTCCGAACTACTAGAATCAGGATTTAATGCTTTCTGTCGATCCGCTAATGCCCTCGCTAATGCACCAGCGAGTCCATCCATGGCATCCAGGCTTGGTTGAGCTTTGGCAGATTCCGGAACCTATTTTGAAAATTATAGAGATGTTAATTTACATAAATTACACGCGTGATTAATGAATGCATATGACAAAAATGACAATAATGCTTACGGGTTTCAGGTCTACTCCTTTCTGAATTTCACTCAGACAGTTCGCGATTCCACCCAAACGCTTGGGCTGAGTATCAACTTCAACTTTCTAAACGTGGCATGAGAAAAAATGTTTTAACCGTTAATTATGTATTTTTAATGAATTCGTCTGGAAAAGTTACAAATATTGCAATAAATCTCACCTTCAACTGGACACCTTGTTGTATCTGCTTCATTAATTGTGATCGCTCATCCGGCACCGCAGGTAGTGCGCCACCTCGCCCACTATTACTATTACTTTCAGGTATACTATTATTGCTGGCGGGAGCGGCTGTTGGGGGAGGAGGAGGGGGTGGTGGTGGTGGCCCACCTCCCACAGGCATTGGAGGTGGCGGAGGGGGTGGTGGAGGAGCAACAGCAGCACTAGGCCCATTCGCGGCAGGAGGCTTTGGCATCGGAGGTCGACTAGGACCGTTGCTACTAAAATTACAAAGACATTTTGTTGTAAATAAATACAGTCACTATTCACTTTCAAACTAGTTTAATGTTATTGACACTCACACTCCATGGAGGTTATGCTGATGTGGAGAGTTCTGCATAGCACTTGATGTAGTTCTGACTGGAGGGGGTGGTGGTCCAGCAGCGGCAGATCCACCGGGATAAGTTGCTGCTGGAGGGGGAGGAGGTACGGGTCTGGAAGGTGGTGGTGGCGGCGGTGGAGGCTTATTAGATCCTGGATAATTGGCATTAGGTATTGAGGGTGTCCTAGTAGGGACAGGTGGAGGAGGTCCAGAATTTGTTGCTGAAGGGGGCACTGGAGGAGGAGCTCGCGTTGGTGTCGCAGAACTAGCTGAACGTTTAACTAGATCGACCACTCCATGTTGTTCAATAAAGCTGAAATGGTTATAAAAACAAATGTAGCAAATTTTCATAGACATAGCAAGCATATAAGTGGCAGTGTGAGAAAAATACATTATAATGTTGGGACATACTTGTAAATGAATTTTCGCGTCTTTTCATCATTTAACTGATTTGCTGAAACACCCGCTTTTTCAAAAAAGGTACGCAGATCCTTGTCTTCTAAATTCAAATCGAACCCCTTTGTTGGATCCCATCCTACATGCTGGACGTGACGGAAGTCCATTGGGGTTCCAATATCTTTAGCTGTTAATTTCGTCTTCTTTTTGTTATCCTTTTCCTTGCCCTTTGATTTGCCCCTAAGTTTGAAAGCAGACGTCACATTATCTGCTTTGGCCGCAGTGGAAAACGTATACGTTGTGGTTGTCGTAACTGTGTGCCCATTTGCGTTCGGATACGATGGGGCTGTATTGTTGACGTTATTGACATTATTATTGGAATTCGAATTGGAAGAATAATGATTCGACTGAGTTGGAGGTACATTATTGACTTGTGTTTCCAGCACCCTAGATTTTCTAGTCTCCCGTTCTGCAAATTTCAATCGTAGTGTTATCAAATTTCCACACAACAAACATATATTAAATATGAAGAAATTTAGTTTTCCATTCATTTCATACCACTTCTTCGTTTGTCTTTTGGCTTCCAATTTTCCATCCAAGGCTTCACGAAAATTGGACGCTTCAGTCGTGTCAGCAAATAAAATGGCAACCATTGAACTCTAAAAAACGCATAAAAAGCAATCATTGTTTTACACCAGAGCGTGTCAAAATTTCCTAATATGAATGTTTCCAAATATAACTACTCAAACTTACATCTCCTTCGAAAGTCATAAAAGTCGCTTGTGGCATTTGATATTCGAACTGATTGTATATTTCCTGTCGAAAAATCATATTTTTCGCTCGTAAAGAGAACACTTGTATAAAATATGATTTCTTCGTCGTGTCTCTGACAAGACACACCGCTCCCGTGGAATCCTTCACTTGCCATTGCTGTTGGTCTGGAGTAGGGACTAGAAGGCGCCCAACCGCTGTTGCAAGTGTCTAATGAACAAAAAATATGAATTTTAATTAAATATTTGATAAATAATCGGTATAACTGAAGCTTTAGAACAAATTATGACCAATTAGCTTACCTGTCTTCCTCTTCCCAAAATCTCAAAAATGAATCGATTTTCATCTGGAGAAAGTAGAAGACTCGGTTTATTCTCCGGTGGAGGCTTCCCCCTCGTTACCGACGGGTGCTCAGGGGCAGCCAACTTAGAATGTTGGTAGGACATGCTGTTGTCACTGTCGTAGTCGTAGTCAGTCGTTGGGGATGGGGGCCTTCCGGAAGGTGACTGCTGCTGCTTCTGCTGCTGCTGACTTCTATAAAAGTCAAAATTATTTAGTGACTCCGAGTCAATGGATCTCCTGCTGGAAAAGCGGTTCACATTATTTAACGGGTCATAAGCCCGCACTCCACGATGAAAACTACTAGGAAGTGTGTTAAACCCATTCCCTAACTTTGAGCCTGAATTTCTATCATAATTTGTCACCGTCGGTGACCTT
Organism: Coecobrya sp. COE2; assembly: GCA_027743765.1. NCBI lineage: Eukaryota > Metazoa > Arthropoda > Collembola > Entomobryomorpha > Entomobryidae > Coecobrya > Coecobrya sp. COE2. Next base: position 12,463 of record JAHZMV010002205.1, on the reverse strand, counting down.
TGAACTGAACTTGGCTGCTGCTGACTGTAATTCACTGACGGCAACGGTGCAGGGGTCGCATATATCCCCTCGCCGCTACGACGTCCTAAAGTATGGCTATTGTAAAGATAACTATTATTAGGCCCACCACCACCAACGCCATTTCTGTGCAGTTCCCTGTTGGTTGGCGGCCTCTGAAAAGTGGAATATATATTCTGACCGTGACTCATTTTTGTTTAAAAATATATTAAACTAATTTGTAGAACCTAGTTAAAAACTGTTATAAAAAATGCGCGTTTTAATAAAACTTTTTTTTCCGCTGAACTAGAAATTTTTATGATGAGGCAACTTGTTATTGAACAAACTCATAAACTTATTCAAGGTGCGTAATTAAAGTCAAAAGTTAATGAGAATGAGTCCTCTCTCTCTGTTGTGTGAGAGTCCACGGTCCAGTTTAGTCAGTTTAGTTTAGAGATAGTGCTTTCACCATCACCCACTCTGCAATAATAATAAAAAAAATCGCAAACGAGCCGCCAGCCACTTATCTCTTGACGCTATCGCGTCAGATTTCGTCAGGGACGGGAATATGTTTTAACATGGAGCTAGATGGAAATCACAGTTGGATAACCTCATTTTTGTTTGGATTCTCAAAAAATGATCTCACTTTCTGTCATTCACTCATTTAGTGTGTGAGTGAGGAGACCATGCGAGATGACATACAAAGTTTGTATTTTACACAAATTGACGATAAACTATATACACGTAAATGTCTTTGTTATTTTTTCAGAATGTACGCATAAAATAAGTGTATATGCAAAAATATGTAAAAACATTCCTGGGAATGACAAAACCTATATAATGTTGGTTTTCAGGTGCCTGAGTATATGTTTTATGGTCGCCATTATCAATTTCCCCTTGTCCGTCACCATCTTTGTGGTCGTAATTTCCATTCACACTTGTTATCTTCATGAGATCATTTTTTGGTTATCTTATCTATACCCAATTTAAATATCAGAGATTAGCTCATTTTCATACAGGGACTGTATTTGTGGAAAATGGAATGGAAATGTAAATCCTGTGTAATATGAGCAATAAATATCCTTTGTAAATGCATAATATGCAACGAAATGGAAGCTTTCGGAACAAAATATTATGCATAGAAGTTGTCTTTCTTCGTAGAAATAAGTGTGTAGTTTGTGACGACACCAGTGACGATCATATATGTATAGCAAAACTATTTACTTAAATGCATTTGTAAATGTATGTGTTTGGAAGAAGTTATCAAAAAATGAACTCCCACGTCATTAGCAGCAGAAGCATGTTTCATACAGGGACTGTATTTGTGGAAAATGGAATGGAAATGTAAATCCTGTGTAATATGAGCAATAAATATCCTTTGTAAATGCATAATATGCAATGAAATGGAAGCTTTCGGAACAAAATATTATGCATAAAAGTTGTCTTTCTTCGTAGAAATAAATGTGTAATTTGTGACGACACCAGTGACGATAATATAAATATAGCAAAACTATTTACTTAAATGCATTTGTAAATGTATGTGTTTGGAAGAAGTTATCAAAAAATGAACTCCCACGTCATTAGCAGCAGAAGCATGAAACAATTCCCAATACTACGTTCTCCTTCTTCCATACAGTATAATTACATAAGCATTAAATTTGTCACCATAAATAATCACAAGCAGTTCTGAAATCTGAATTATGTAGAGTGCATAAAATAATGGCCAAAACATGATATTAAAATAGCTTACTTTTCATCCTAAAAGTGTAATAAAATGCATATAATTACTCATTACTGTGCACCATGATTCATATTCCAATAACAGGGATTTCTGGATTTTGCAACTAGTTGTGTTAGTTTATTTTTCATGTTGGTAATGAGCTGACCACTTCATTTGATTTATAGACTTTTTGCATGCTTAGTGGGAGTTTTCATGTTATCGTCAATCATAAAATATATTTACGTACTCTTTGCAATTAGAACAAATAATGTTTTGTCATCGCCTCATGTCACTGTACTTTCTCTTGTTCACACCAATTAGTATTTAATTATTCTCATTGTGTTATGAATTGTTAATTAACTACTGATGCGGCAATATGTATAAAACCAAATACACAAACAGACTATTATTAATTAGATATTGTGGCCTCAACCGATATAATTATTTGATTTGTGGCTTGTTTCAGCAGAGATAATAATTTTGACGATTTGTAAATAACGGGGCAGGGAGGTCACTGACTGTACCGAATGTCGTGTTATATATCATATTCATTTGATAAACGAAAAACGAAAGCTTCATTTGCTTTTGCCTAATGGCAAATTATTTTGCTAGTTCTATGCATACAAGAGAAAGCACGAAAAATCATCGTTTAAGTACATAAATGCGAATATCAACTAGAATTAGTGTTGTTGAATAAAATTTTTCTCTTAGAATTTTTCCGAAGAATGCTGGCAGCAATGAAAACGGATTCCAATAATTTATAATAGTAATTCGTTATCCCAGCTAATTATCTCAATTAATGGAAATGATTGGAAACGCCATTACAGTGATGCCTGTTTAGCACAACATAAATAGTAAAACATCGACCAAGCGTGAAGTATCTCACGGTGAGGTAATATTTATAGCGGAAATCACGCCAATTTGCAAACGATATGCTATATTATATGTATTAGATTATTATTTTATTTGAATAGGTTATGATGATATGAAATGATATGAAATTATTGAACTAACAGTGAGCTATAGATGCTATGCTGGCGTGGAATAAAGAATAAACAACAAGTAGTTGTTGTATTTACAGTCTAATATTGAACCCGAGGTCAACATTTCTTTATTGCCAATCGAACCATAAAAGATTGACAGGTCTTACGTTAGTCCTCTGACAATATCCGGATGTCTGTTGTATTCATCCGGATGTATTGGATTGTGTATTCCAACAAGCTCACTTGCATGCATAATAAATAATTTTTGTCCCGTTTCTTTCTGACAGAAAATCTCTTTGGTACAACTTGGCTGTTACTAATTTTCATGTCAATTGACTTCCGGTTGTGATTAGAAAAAAATGAAGAGAAGTTTATGTTATGTATGTGTAATGAATTTGATAAATTTCCCTGCAGACATGCAGCATTACGATTTACCCATGTCGATAACGACACGAATAACAGCATTTTATCATTGAAGAAAAGAGGGCATCTTTACATGAAGTTATCTTTCAAAATATTAATTTTTAACAACAGCATCCTCCATTTATCTCCAACTTCCGGTTTAATATTATATAATTCTACATTAAGTCAGTGATTAACCACTGTACATGTACTAATTATGAGTCTAAATATATTAATAACGCAGCGGGTATAACTTTTAGAAATGCTAATGACGTAGAGGTGGATACGGGCAGCGCGAGGAATGGGCTGAGTTCTTTTTGTTTTTAACAAAACAACACCACCAAGTTTAATTACTATCCACATTTTAAATGACTTTTGCGGTTATTGTCCTATTGACTCAAAAACTAGTTTCTGAAACGTGTCGTCGTTTCTCTCTCCTCTACTTCACCCTACATAAATGCGTATACAAGGCCAAGAGCATACCGGAAACTTTGTGACGGAGTAAAATAAAGTACTAAGCATTAATTAGAAACTCAGCATAGCTGTAATATCATGAGTAGGTAATTAGTAAAAGAAATTAAGTATTTTCCCACGCATTTTGCTACGTCTCTTTCTTGCAGGAAATTATTTATGACTTATGACATTATTGTCAGGAGAGTGAGACATTTTTCATTTTGTGCCACAAAGCATTAATAAAATCGCCATTCAAACAGTACATTGGCTTGTAATAAAATATCGTTCAAAAGTCTGATAAAAATTATGATGAGTGAGACTACTACTACTACTCTAAATACCCTTATTCTTACCCCAACCGCAAGAAATTAAACAGCTTTCTTTTCCTGCATTCCCATTCTTTGTTTTTATAAAAATTCATTTCCTTTTTCCTTATGCGACACGCTCATTAATAAATACATTATTTACGATACAATTATAAATATGTATGAAAAACTTACATAGTGTATTTGCATACTATCAAATGTATACATACACTAATCTTATCGTTTACATAACAAAGGAATGATTTATGATAACTTTAAAACTGGGATCAATTACAGTTCCAATAATTGTTTGACGAGTGCACAAATATGTATTCATTTGTACAAATGATATCATTATTTCATTGGATTAATCTAATCTACCTTTAGCTACTTAAGTTATGATATTGTAATGAATGATGAACAAGCAAAACGTGCACTACTTTACAGTGCAATACTTCAACTATCAGTTAAATGAATCATTCTCTTCATTAAGTGGGAAATGACCGCTTTGACAAATTAATTGTTGAAATTTTCGTATAGATTTTATATTTTTAAGTAAGGTTTATTATACCTTTGAATACTTCGCGTTGACGCCCACTTTCCATCAAGAAACAAAACAAGCAGCCCGAATTACACCTTTAACTTGCACAATTCACTCGAAAGGCTTAAAAATTTTCAATATATATTTTTTATATAGTTCTGTAGATAATTGTGGAGGTTTATGGTGCAAAAGCACAAGGTTTATTATTCACCCCATTTTTTCATTCAAACTCGCTGGGCGTAGTTTGACTTCACAGGTAACTTTGCTTAAACCAATTTCCCGTTTATTCGGTATTCCGTAAAAATGAATTTGCGTCTTTATGAGAAAAGGAAAAACTCTTTTTGAGTATTAAGATCTTAAATAACTTTTCTAATTTCTTTTCATTTTCCCAAAGTTACGTCACGTTTCCTCCCCACAAAAACAAATATGAATTTGATGCGATCTATAGTGCAATCTTTGCACAACTTTCCAGCATCACACACAAGTGCAAATATGTATTTGCTTAGTTTTGAATTTTTTACAAGAATTTCATCCCTTTTTAAAAGGAATGCATATATATATTTTATAACTGCAATTGAATCTCTTTTACTGTGTATTATTCACAATCACACACCAAGAGCAATTACCATAATAATATTTTTCTTTCGGGTTGACTCACAGTTACCATTTACCACCACCACGCACTGACTTGTTATACAACACCAAACAAGAAACCAACAACCCTGTCACTTGATTTTTTTAACTAACATCATTGTAGTAAGTGATAGTAGTATTTAGTGGAAAAAAGAATGTTACTTGTGGTGTGTGCACACTGCACACATACACATAATTTTAGCCAAATATTATTCTTGTGCAGTTTCTTACACACGGATATACATATTCTTTCCTCTAATCACCACTCACTGCTCACTCACTTGTTCAGTTAACACTTGCTTTTTATGAATGTGCATGTACATTATGCAGAAAAGGTTAACTCGTTTGAATGAAAGTGCAGTTGTGTTTTAGGATCCTGTGTGGAGTCTCTTATTTATCAATTACATTAGTGTATCCATATCATGTAAGTAGTAAGCATGTATGATGTACTACTATTATATTGTACTCAATACTCTTTGCATTTAAAAAAAATTAATTCAGCTTTGCAGAGGAAAAGTATTATATTAATCTTCAACCTCTCCTTTTTCATGTCCTTATGTGGATTGTATGTGTATGTGTGTGTATAAACTTTTTTTTGTAGTTTACTCACTACTACACTGCTTGCAGCCAACACCAACTTTAGCAGGTGACCCAGACCAAAAAGCACAATAGATTGTGTAGTTTTTTTTATATAAATGCAGCATAGCAGAGTAGAAGTAGTAGTGGTCGCAGGAATACTTGTCTACTATATTGCAGTCCTATAGATTATAGTAGTGGTTAGGGAGTAGAGGAGATACGTAATGCTGTAAAGTATGTACATATTTATGAATTCTGCACAAGACCACTTGAAGAGGTTTTATATACAACTTGCGTGATAGCCTTCTTTTTCTTCTGTGTTAGCTTTTTACTTGGTTTAGTGTTTAGTAAGCAGTGGTGGTGGTGGTGAGTGGTGACGATATACGGTAGTGGTGGTGGTAGGTGGTATTCCTGATCACTCAACAGTCATCAGTAGTACACACCAGTGGTGTTTATACAATATAATGTGATGGTGCTATATACACTCGGTTTATAATATAGGCATCGTAACAGTATGCAAGAAATAATATGGTAATAATAAACTGTTTTAAGCATTTGAAACTCGGCTGCTGCAGTTCACTTTGTTGGTGGATGTGATGAGATGATGGCTTTGGCTAAATGATGAAGATCCCTTGTATGCATGTGGGATTTGTTTGTGGGATATACTGTTGTTGGGTGAACTGCAGCAGCAGCAGACAGTCAGAGAGAAAACTGGTATTTTTTCAATCAAGTTCCTTTTATTCATTTATTATGGACACAGAAGCAGAGAAGAAGAAGAAATACGAGAGCATCACCATCAAACATCATCGTCATCATCTTTTCTTTCTCAAGAGTTCAAACTTTTAAGCATAAAGTAAAATAAACCAGCAAGCTGGCTTTGCTTGGTCTCTCTACGAGGAAAATTATGAGAAGCCTGAAGCAAATAAATGTGTACCGTACAGATGTAGTGGTAGTCATTTTTTTCATAAGAAAAAAAAATCATTGACATATTATGCAGACATTTACTCGTAGTAAATTCTTATTGTATGAATCTATGCAAGAAATGTTTCCTTTTTTATATTAAATGTCGATGTTTATTGAATTACGAATCTCAGTCTATGCTCCATCTCGGCTCGTGTTGTCGTGTTTCAAATATTATTAAGCATGTAATAATTGAAATGCGGAACATTTACGATTAAGTCGAGCTCATAATAAATGTTCTCTTGATATAGACAAGCAATAAAACAATATAAAACATGAATTTTGTAGAGATAAGATAAAAATTGTGGGATAAAATAAGCACATAAGCAATGCAACCATATAATATTACTCCCCTTGAAATTCTAAGAGCGGATTTTTTTCTTTTTATATAACTAACATTTTCCATCCATGCACAATATCGATGATAATATATTATATATATTTGAACATGATAAATGTAGTTCTTTCCTGTAACTTTTTTAATTTTAATGTTTGCAGTTGTAATCAGTGATATCCAATCCATAATAAATCCATTGAACATGTAAACAGGCTGAATACCGAAATATACCTCAAGGATTTAGCTCATCGCTTAAATTAAAAGGTTGTCAATATTAAAAAACAAAGAGGCGTAGGCATGATCGTTCGTTTTATTTTTTTACAATAAATCTTTTTATGTGATTTCGTTTCACATCTATTCTCTGTTGTTTGTATGTCTCATCGAAAAGTTTGCTCCGCTTTGAAAAGGGAAGCATTCAAGAGAATCATTACAACAATAAACATTTTTCGAAAGAAAAACAAAAGGAGAAATGAAATCAAAAGCTAACTTACTTTATGTTTCGCTTTGGACTTTAGAAAATATACGAATTCATCCAAAATTAAAAGATCGTGATCATCAATTTATTACTGCACTACAAGTCTGCACTCATGGAGTACTGATTGTAGCCTATATAAGTTATAGCTTATAGGTATATAAACATTACTGTGTAATAGTGAGTTATGTATACCTTCTGGGCTCAGCACAAAGACTACAATATCTAACCAATTAATCGACTACTGCGTACCGGCATCTTGCTCAGTTAAGCTATACAACATGCCATCTATTCATTACCACTTGACTCAAGCAAAAGGATTCCACACTGTTTTAACCCTTTCGCACACAAGTTGTCGCGGCAGTAGCCATCTTCTCCGGCACACATTTCTCCCTTTTTGTTAAAATTGCACTTGACATTATGTTTTACCAATTGCCGCAGAGTAATGGTATGATCGTAAACACATTACTTATATTGATTCCATTGCTTATATCATTATCATCAAAAACCTGTACACGGTATTCACGGTTGATGAGTTGATACTAAATTGCTGAACATGCTAGTTTAAGTAGGAATCTGCATTATTTCTTAATTTTGCACAAGCCATAATGTGTAATCTTGTACCTGTTTCTTTTATAAAATCTTGTTCGCGCGACTTGCTCAATTACCTCCAGTAAGCTTACATTAATGAGTCAGAAATCAAGAATGCCAAGAACCGGTATGTTTTGCCAAAAAGCAGAGGAGAAGAAGACCGCAGTTGATTGATTCAATTATTCGCACAACTTGTCTGAATAAATTATGCCAAACGTCAGATACTCAATGGAATGGAATTACCTTGTCACCAATGAGTCAATTAATAGATTAGAACAAGTGACAACTACATGACTCATAAATTCTTTAACATTTTTTCACGCATGAATGAAAATCCGAAAATTGTTCTGTTTATGATCCAACAAACATTAGAATAAAGCATGTCAGTAATACCTACAATTCAATCATAAGAAGTTCTCAATGTAATACTTTATAGAAGCATTGTACTTTATTTTTCACAGCGATTTCTACAGCACCACCGTTCTTCATCGCTTGAATAAAAACGACGTATTTCCTGTAACATACCTATCTAAATGTCTTTCCAATTTCCACCCACACTCTTTAACTTTTGATGTACGTACATGGACGTTGTCAGTTGTAGTAACAAATAATAAAAGTACCACGTTATTACATCGCATAGTACCCGGAACTTTTATTATGTGCATACCCCTTCACACAAGTCATGACATATTATTATTAGTGAAGGAGTGGAATGCAATTGCAATTCCAAACTTTTATTATATTGTTTTTCTATCAGTCTGTCCTCCTCCCTCATTCACCAAGGAATTCTAAATGTGCTTGCACCATATCATTATTCTATACTGTTATTGGCGCATGCACATACCACATTCTTGCTGAAAGTACCCATTGCATTGCGTGGGAATGATTCTGACACACCGGTCGTCGACACGACTGCGATATCATTTGTAGTTTGGATCTTTCGTCTCCTCCTCATCCATAATTAGTACAAATGAACACTTAAAGTGCATTATCTACATACATGGAAATATTAAGTACTCCTATATTACACTATGTATTTATGTAGATTATCGCTTGGTAAATTATTCCTTTAAGCCTTTTTTCCTGCACAGGAGAGTATGACTTTCCATATTTTCTCCATGTGATTGTTATCGTATGAAGTCAAGAAAGATAAAGAGGGAGAGCGAGCGTGCCAGATCCCCATTCTAATTTTTGTCCGTGATACTTAAAAACGGTCTAAGTTTATAGTTTCTCCTCCTTTCCCCCAAATTATAATAAAAAATTCCTTTTACCTTCATTTTTATAGAGGAAATGCACGCATCCAACACCGAGATGGGCTGAATAATGCAGGATAATATGGCGCAAAGCGAAAGGGAATAAAGTGAGTTTTTATTATTAAAAAGTATCTGTGTCTGGGCCAAAACAATGAATCTGATTTTGTGTTACTGCTGCAGTGGAACCCGACCCTTCCACCACCACGCGCTGCCACACAAAAGTCAACGTTCGTTCGTACCAATAGTGTCATAGTGCAATGCTCACATAAGATTCAGTGCATTTCTATATCCCTACTACCCAAAACTTTCTGGCGTAAACTTTTTCTCTGTTTGTACCGGAGAGTCTACTACTACCGCTCCTGGAGTTTTGGTGTTCTTTATTTACAAGCCTATCTCAATCAGCTACTGCATACAATATACTACATCCCGTGCTTTGAACCGGGCTGCAAATAGAACAGTAAGAGAAGGATTCGGGCGAATCCGTACCATCCGAATATTACTCTGACATGTGTATATACCTATATACGGTCCCATTCTGACATAAAGTCATACATAGTTTGTCTATTTTATCAGAGAGCGATGCAAGAAATGCATTGCATACTTGCACAATACTTTTTCATTCTTTTTGTTTCTCAACAATGTAATCATGGAAAATCAAGTGCTCAAACCCCTACTCTTGGCCAGCTATAGCTCCAGCACATTGCACCCGGCTCCTGCAACGCATGTAGTACTTATTTTATAGAGGCGAGAGCTTATACCTCCGCTTTTTGCCATCATATGACATGATGATATTACATTTTCGTCTTTAAATGGTTATGACATGCCTTTCTCGAGTTTCAAGCGTATCCCTTTCAATGAAATCATACTCTTCTCTCTGATGCTGAAAATAATACACAATACCATAATGTACACAGCATATTACGAACTGCCTTTTCACATCAGTACCACTGGCTGCTGCTGTAAAGTTGCACGAAAAGTTCCTTCAGAAGAGTAAACTGCAATATCATCATAAAGATATAATATGTACGCATAATGTTCATTCCCTCAATGCTCCTTGTGCTCTGTCACTTGACTGTTTTCCATTTTTGTTGAGAGTGGTAAAGATAAGGAAAAAGCACAGGCAAGGGAGAGAATAATGGACAATAGCTGTATATTTTTTCGGCTTCAACTGGATGCATGCCTTGTACGTTTTTATGCTGTTTCAGGGCTTACCCTGCCTTGTTCGCACAAAGAGGAGCAGAATAACGGGGAAAATTTAGATGAGTTCGAGGAAGTGTAGAAAGAAAGAAGAGTTTCCCCAATACACACAATCCATTCCTGAAATATAACATAATGGAAACTGCATATTATGCATGAATGCAGTCACTTATTCATGTTACTGGAATATCATTGTACAAATCATAAAATACCGAAAAAGAAATATTTGCAGTCGGCTATAGGAATGAAATTACAATATTATGTGTACCGCTACCATCATTGTATTATTTAGTTTGAGTTTGGAAAAGTTCTTTTCCAGACTGACTTTATACTGTTGTGATAACTTGGTCCCATATAAAACCTAAAGGGAAAGCGAAACCAAATCTAACCCGTGAAGAAAAACTGGATAATATAGTTCGATGGCGTGCATTGTAATTGTATGTACATACTCTTCTACTACGACGTTGCATATTGTGACGATATATTATACCAAAGTATTATACATGTATACAAAAGGCTTCCACCACTCTTTCCCTGCCTGTCTGCCATCCATTTTCTGATACGTTCACGTCGTGTATACTTATACATAATATACGAATATAATTCATATAAAATAAGTATGTATACAGATATATTTTTTATATATTATTCTCCAGCACGATTTTCTCTCCACCGATATTCGCCCATTGTTGTGTATAAACGAACCAACTTTACTTACGGATATGGCACATACATAATATAAAAAGCTATAACCACTTGGAAAGCAAACGACGATCGTCCGCTTAACAGTTGTCGGACATTTACTCTTTTGGCTTGACTAAGAGAGTTTCTTATTACTACCAGTGATACTACAACAGCCGCGTATACTATTTTCATGCTTTTTTACTTACAGCAACCTAAATGCTAAGCCGCTTTTGTGTATAATGTTGGTAGGAAGCATGCCGTGTAACATGCTTCTCTTCCCTACTACAGATTTTATGTTGGTACGGCCAAGCTGATATTCTCATTCCCTTTTTCTGGAAGACCAAGACCACTGCTTATGCCGCTGGAGAAGCAGCGAGAGAAACGTGTGCTTACTCTTATTTACAAAGAGCTTATACAATACTCTGATCCTTCCATCCGCCTATTCAGGCTGTAAAACTAGCAATATAGTTTGGTGATGGCACAACCACCAGCAGCACCACCATCACGACTCACGACCATACAACACTGAATCATTCTCTTGAGCAGCAACAGCAGCACTCTCATTCTCCGTATATGGGTATACCCAAAAGAAAAGAAAACCGAGTTATAATACATTTTATATAGGGACATGGCAGGAGCAGCAGCAGAAACGATGAACGAGGACGAAAATAATAATAGGTGTTTCGCAGCATACAAGTATAAAGATTCCACGTAGTAGTAGCTCTAGGTAAGTGTTTCACATTCATGCTTTTCTGCTTAGCGTTTGTATGCCTTTACTACCAACTATGGTCTCCTTTTTAGCCCTCTCTTCAGAGGAGAGCCAGGAGAATGCAATCAGGTTTGCTTTTTAGGTTGGATGGAAATATAAGAAGCATGGCAGCAAACAGGGTACACACATGAATACATACATAAATATAACTTGGGCTTTTTCTCTCTATGTGGAAAATACATAAAAAGGCAAAGCCAAGCTGATTTTGTTTGAGAAAGGAAAAGCAAAGAAAGGATAGGAATATCATGGAACTCCACAACGAGCTGAGTGACTATTGCAGTAATATGAACGGAGAACTTCTCATTCTCTCTATCTCTGCAAGATTTTTCGCTCTTGTTCCATACTTTTAGTTTCACCAGTAAAACTACACAAGGCAGATTCACTCCCATTCTGTCTATGCTTCTCAGCAACAAAATTCTTGTGTACTTTACCCAATGTCCTGACTTAACATTTTACTTTTGACAAAGCGGCACCAGCAGCGGCTGATCATCATCTTTCTCGCTCTCTCGTTCTGTCTTTTTGTACAAAACACAACAACAAACACTGAAATAATAACTTACCTGGTGTGTGTTTTGTTTCTCTGTTGGAAA
>JAHZMV010002204.1:0-11727 GCA_027743765.1 Coecobrya sp. COE2 | reverse complement strand
TCTTCGGGGGAGTAAGAGTTAAAAATGGAGCAGGGTCGTTTCATCATATTCTTCTTGTAATTCTTCTTAGTGTCCATCTCAGATTTTATCTCGGCAATACGCATCTCCAGTTCTGACATCTCCGATTTTATTCGGTTTGTTAGGGTTTTCAAATTTTTCTGAGGAATAAGCATATTTTTTTACATTCTTATTTAAAATCGCGATACTTAAAATAAATTAGTTTTACTCTGCGTTAATTGAATCAAATTCCAAACAAAAACATGATATTTTTACTTACTTTCTCCATCTCTATGTTCTGGATCCTCAACCGCAGCTCCTTGATGACAAAGTCCTCACCTTTTGACATTTCAGTGAGTTTCTTTAACATCCACCTCAAGGCTCCAATATTGCTATCCAATTTTGAAGTCTTCTGGGACTGTGCAGCGAGAATCTCTTTTTTCTCGACCAACTGAGCCATGAGCGTCTTATGACTCCTCTTCAGTGCTTTATATCCCAAATCACTCTTCGGGATTAATTGGTCGCTCGGAAGAGTAGTGGAGCCAATTGTCTCTCGCTTGGTTGCAAAGTCTGGAGTAGTTACATCGCCATGGGACGAGCTGGAAGCCTGCCTGGAAGCGTTCTCAGTTTCCCCAGCAGCTCTGGGATCCGATTATGTTTTTTCGTCGCCTTTCAATGAAAACGAACTAGTAATGCTGATTCTCATCTCCTCCTGCTTCTCCTCATTCACTCCTTCCACCGCTTCCAATTTCACTTTCACCACCTCCTCACAATCCCGCTCCACCTTGATCATTTTTTGCAGAGGGCTGTCAGTAACCCAGTCATCCCGCCGAATCGACTTCTTTCCCCGTTTCTTCTCATTATTTATCTGAATCCCCAATCCCTCTTCCTGCTTCACTGTCACCTTTACTCCTTCCATCTCCTCGAATTCCACTTTCACCACCACCTGCTCCACCGAGTCCTCGCAATCCTGTTCCACTTTAACCTTCACCCCATCCTGGTCCCAGAATCCTTCTCCACCTTAATCTTTCGCAGAACGGGGTCGGTAATCAAATCATTCCGCCGAATCACATTATCTTGTCGTTGAAATAATTTTTCTGCACGTTCTTTCTCGTGCTTTCTCCGCCGTTTGTTCTCTACCTCTTCCTTCTGCTGCCGTATTTGGTGACGCGTCTCCATCCCTTTGACCAGTAGTTTGGTAAGTTTGTACAGGTTTAAGAAAAATTCCATGTATTTTTGGAAGTCACCGATTGGAATTTGTATGTTTTACACAAAATTGTTTTCAACTACTTTTTAAGCAGAGAGGACAGTAAAAAGAGATGTGCTCAGTATGGATTCTGCAAGAAAACTGTTTTCATTTTTGGTCAAGTGCATGCACAGGAGAGCAAAAAGATGTGACTTTTTATCTATCATTTTCATCTGTCTGGGATATGTACGACTTAAGGACAGCAGAGAACAAAGGGCCCTTTTTATGTAACTGAAAATAAGTGAATGCAATTAAGAAAAAGCTACGAAGCTAATATTCAATAAATGCAGAGGCAGAGATCACAAACAAAAATTCCTGGTAGAAAAGGTCTTAGGTACTGAAAGTCATAAAAAATGGGGGAAAATATTCATGTAGACCGGATGAAGGTTTAGGGCAAGGATACTAGAGCAAAGAGTGTTGCCAACGGTTATACAACAAAACTGCGTGTGCATTTTGTTGTTGTGTTGTCTTATTTCAGAACAAATATGAATGAGCATGAAAAATGATTGCTTTATTGACATGAAACTAATATGACCTTATTTAAAGTATTGCATGGATTGCCAGAACTAAAGATTTCTTTGTAGGACAAAGGACTCAGAAATGTAAATATTGTCAATTGTGGGGAAGGAAGGTGCGAAAACTACTGCTGCTTAAAACTCTCGTTTTCATATTATTACGCTTATATCTTCTATTTCTAACCCAAATGTTTTTGCATTCTTTGTAGATTTGAACAAATTCTTTCTGAAAGGATTGGACCAGATTTCGAAAATTAATCGACGCTTCCTATTCTCTCGTGCTCTGCTATATGGTACTTCAAGAGAAAATTTTCCATTTTAACACTGGTGGTTGGTGGACTTGGAGGCGTTGAAGCTGAAGGTACAACGGATATTTTAACAAGGTGGCACAATGTCAAGATGAGTAATAAATGCGATAAAAACCGGATATGCATGTGAGGAAGGTACAAGCCTCGTTTCACAACCAACTTAACCCATCAGGTCTCTGTCTGTCTGCCTCTGTCCCAATTTTACATTTATCGTGTTGCTTTGGGCAATAATGGACTAAAACAAAGAGCTTATTATTGTAAATGGAATATTATGCTATGCTGGTTGTCCACTTGATGAATGGATACCGAAAGCCGTTTGCACCTGAAAACATGAGAGGTGAGTCTCACCTGGTGAGAGGTATGAAATGGACAAAGGTCCACTACGCACATGCTACTGAGAAGGGATCCTACCCTAAAAATATTTTATTACTCTACCCTTCTTAACTAGAAGATTTGAAGGAAAACAAGTAATCTTTTGTTTTGTGTGTTCTTATGATTTTTAATACGGTGCATGTATCAAAAAGCGGCAGAATTATCTAGTTTTTTTCTGTCAATACAAAAAGTCTAGTCCATGGCCACCGTCACAAAAAAACGCAAATTTCACAAGGGAAAAAATAATTAGTAGAGAATTAATCATTTACAACATTAAATCATTGTTTTTTATCTATACATAGTAGCATAAAAAGTTAGCAACATTATATATTTTCGGGGTAACGCGAAAACATTTTAAGAAATTATGATTATGTGTGTTCTGTCATAGTTATGGACCAATTAATTATTATGTTTGCTGTGACTAATTACTTGCTTCCTATAATTAATTAGGTCTATTATGATTAATTTAATTACATACACGTGTTCCACGAAATGAGTAATGTACATATCCCACGAGCCAATTAATTGTTGAGAGTCGGAAACAAAAAAAAATGATAAGCAGGAGCAATTGTTTGCCTTACCATCCCTGAATGCGGTTACTTGGAAATAGGTTTCATCTCAATACATCGTGTGGTGGAGCTAAAACTTTGGATTTTGTAGTTTCACATGACCTATAGCATTATCCGTTAATATGAAAAATATCGAAAATATGACATATTTTGAGGGATAAAATCAGCTTTAAAAACACCAACGTCAAGGACAGCAGTGGACAAAATAAATTTTATGACTATAACGCAACATAAGTGGACAATGCATCACCGAAAAGGTAAAAGCTATAGTACACTAGTTCCCTTTGAATAGAAAAGGGACGACAAACCTGAAAATTTGAGAGGTGAGAAGTGAAGTGGTAATGGACCGCTACGCAGAAAGATTTTTTTGAGAAGGGATCCTACCCAAAGCATATTTTATTACTCGGCCAGAGGATTATCAAGTGTTCAGTACAAAAAGACCCAGTCCATGAACACAACCACATTCCTCATAACTTTTAAAGCCAATATTTCCTATGAAAAAAATCCATCGCTTGGCATCATATTTATTGCTTTTGTAAAGAATTAACTTACAAAACAAAAAAAATTGACAATTTGAGATAACAAGATTATTGAGTCAATAGTCGCTGTCGCTACTATTGGAATTGCCTCCGCATGCGCGACTTTGCTTCTTCGTCAAAACAATCCAGTTTGAATGAGCTCGGCTTCCATTTACAGAGAGCCATTAATACACCATTCTCGTCCCGTTCAATCCCGATGACTTTGTCAAGTTTCGGACGCTCGGTTCCTAAGAACTCTACAAAGTCCCCTGAAAAAAGTAGATTTTGTAAACAAATAAATACGACTACCAAAAAATAAAGATAAATGTGTAAATTACCTCTCTTGGGGTTAAACTTCTGACCATTAGCGGCGGGCTTGACGGTAAACACTGGCTTACCGTCTTCACTATATGCGACCTCTGCACTCCACACTGTCGCAGAGCCGTTGTTAGGGCCGAGTGGTTTTTCCCTTTGCTCCTTGTAAGCCTTCTCCTTGGTATCCATCGCCGATTTTATCTCGGCGATACGCCTTTCCAGTCTTGACATCTCCAATTTTATTTGCCTTTCTAGCGTTTCCACGTTTTCCTACCGGGATAAACATTATTCAAACATTATCATTTAAAATCACGATGGCTAAAATTAATTTATTTTACTCAGCGCAACTTAAATCAAATTTCAAACAAAAAACATGATAAATATGCTTACTAACCTTCTCCTTCTCTAAATCATGGATCCTCCCCTGGAACTCAACGATAACAGCATCCTCCCACGATATTTCAGTGAGCATCCTTACCACATCCCTCAAAACGCCAATATCACCATCCAATTTTGAAATCTTCTCAGGCTGCGCGGCGAGAATCTCTTCCTTCTCGGCCAACTGGGTCGTGAGGGAATTATGACTTCTCTTCAGCGCTTCATAGTCCAAATCATTTTCCTCCTCCTCGGTTGCCAAGTCTGAAGCAGTTCCATCGCCATGGGACGAGTTGGAAGCCTGCGTGGAAGCGTTCTCAGTCTTCATAACACTTCCTTCAACAGAACTGGAATCCGAGTCTGTTTTGTCGCCATTCAATGAAAACGAACTAGTAATGTGCATCCCCTTCTCCTCTACCTCCTCCTGCTTCACCCCATCCCCAAAGTCCCTCTCCACCTTGACCATTTTTGGCATAGGGCTGCCGGTAACGGAGTCATCCCGCCGCACCGACTTCTTTGTCCGTTCCTTGTTCCCATTTTGGTGCATCCCTAATTCTTCTTCTTTCACCACGACTTCTTCCATTTCCTCGTATTCCTCCTTCACGATCGGCTGCTCTGCCTCCTCACAATCCTCCATTTTGACCTTCACGATTTTCTCCCCACATTCTTGCTCCACTTTAATCTTTCGCAGAACGGTGTCGGTCACAATGTCATTCCGCCGAATCACATTATCGTTTCGCTGAAACAACATCTCTACGCGTTTCGCCTCGCGCTGCATCCGCAGTCGGTTCTCAGCCGCTTCCTCCTCCTTCCGTAATTGGTGACGCGTCTCCATTTTTTACCCCTTTAACCAGTGTAGATGGTAATCAGTTTGGTAGAAAAACAAGTTAACAAAAATTCCAAGTATTTTGGGAAGTAACCTCAAAATAAAATTTGGTTTTCTAGAATGCTATGAGGCACCTGTATTTTTTGTATATTTCACACAGAGTTGTATTAAGCTACTTTTCAAGTAGAGAGGAAAGTAAAATGGATGTGTTCAGAAGGAATTCTGCGAGAATAGTGGTTTCGTTTGTGGTCAAGTTGAACCACACAGGTACGAGATACCTCAGGTGTAACACTTGCAGACCTGCAGAGAACCTCTATTCCCTATTTACCATAATATCCGTGTTCTAGAAGCAGAAGGACACAGAATCTCTCCAATATTCAGAGACCAACAAAAGCTAATATTAGAAAAGGGTTCGCGACAATGATAATGAAATGATACTGATTACCGTAAATCTTGTAGTATAAAATATATGGCATGAATCCTAACTAGGCAGTCTGTCGCCGCCAGACTGACTCCGAGGAATACATTCTTGTAAATAAATACCCTACAATTTGAGGACATTATGAAACGAAACGTGAAAATGAAATCATTGAAGGTAAATGCACAGGTTGGTTTTGTTGTTGTGTGCTCTTATTTCAGTACAAATATACCAGAGGGGAATGAGCGTGAAAAATGAGTCTTTTATTATGTCACATGACTCAAATGGACAATTATTACTAATGAGTATTTTGAATTCCTGGTTTAAAAAAATGATGTTAATCTTAAGAGCTCATGGAAGCTGTGTGATGAGCGCTGGTCAATATCTGAAAATTCACTCCAATTGAACTGGAATTGTTATTTCAAATTCCTGATTTCAAACATGTTGGCTATTTTAACCGAAAAAGCTGAAATCAGCACCACGATCTTTGCTTGAATCATTGCCATTGCATATCAACTCCTGATTTTTTAAAAAAAATTTTAATGTGAATAATGTGACACTAATAAATTTTATTTTATTATAGTGAAGTATTTTTTTAAAACGCATAATATTGTCCATTTAGATCACTCAACAGCATAGGTAAAAACTTATAGCAAAAGGAAAGGTACATAAATGGTTCCGGGGTGACCTGAAACAACACCTTTGGATCAACTTAATTATTGTACTGGTAATTCGATACTCAGAGAAATATTGAGAATTAATTACTAATTATCTCTTCAGTTAGTCGGAGAAACAGCAGGTTGGTTTAACTTGACTTGACAAATTTTGGGGGACCTTGAGACAAGTTACTAGTAAACACAATGGGGACATTTAAATGCGCTTGCTAGTCACAATCACATTTCTCTTTATAACTTCCATTGATTTTATAGTTAGGTAATTAATCATTTTGATTTCACAGACAGAATCTTTTAGGTATGGTGAAACAATGTATTTTTTGAGTATTGCAGAGGAAGTCAGGGCTACGTGAAGGTACACCCGAAGTTGGCACCCGAAATTGAGATTGTGGAAGATGACGCCAAGAGAAGTTTCGGGGCCTTTTTGAATATGAACATTTCAACAACTGGGATCTTTCTCAACAACCCCTCGGGAGATGAAGGTTTCCAAAAAGATGGGAGGAACATTGCCAAGTTCCTCCAGAAATGTGGACCAGTGATCAAAGACCATCAAGTGAAGCAGTGAGGTTTAAATTAGTAGTATTATGTTTATTGAGCACAATTATCTGATTTACAAAACCCATAATATAAAACTTTAAAATTATTAGCACTTCATAATAATTATTTTTTTTGTACTTTTATGCAATTACTTAGAATTTATGTGTACACGAGATACAGCAGGACAAAGACATGTATTAATGTAAATATTTAATTATTCTAAATCTAAATGATTTCGCAGTTTTGAAAGACGAAGACTTTTTGATTCTCCCCTTGATGCGAAATTTAATTGTCCTGCACTTGGCTCATCAAAATTTCAGCTGCATGTCTATAAAGTAATATGAAAAGAACAATTCATTAGCGAATTATTTATAATTAAATATAACACACAAAAAATAATTATTTCCTCAGTTTAAAATGAAATGGAGATAATAACTTACATTTTAATGTATCCCGCCACCCTTGCGCTGGCAATGGGCAAATTGTAAGTTTTGGCCAGTTTTAAAAGAGCCATAGCGTTCTTCGTATTGCAAATGGTAATGACGAGTTTGTCGCAATAATCCAGAAGGCCATCCAGTTGGTACTTTGAAGCGGCATGGATCACCTCGGAGATATTATCGGCACAAGACGAGGAGTTCACCTTTCCGGTATAAATGAACTCCAAAACTAATTTCATTTCGGGGGAGGCGATGTCGACAATTTTAACTTCTCCCGTGAACGACTCCTTCATCTCTGTGGTGAACATGGCCTGGAAAACTGGACTGGCTCCTGGAAATATAGAAAAATAATTATTATTTCTTTAAAAAATTAAAATAGCCTGAATAAAACATAAATGAGTAAACACTGACCTGACAGAATTAACTGATGAGAGTGCAAAACGACATCATCCGCCATGACCAACTTCACATCAGAAAATAATTTCCCATCAGTCTCTTCAAAAACCGTTCGAATAACAGATTTCAGAGGATCACCTTCCCCTCGGGTGGATCCACGACTTTGTGAAGAGCTGAACTCCTCATTTGGAGATTCTTGGCTAAACTGGAATTGAGTGACTTTCAGATCCACTTCCAGGGTCTCATCCACAATATCCAGAGTATAGTCGTCGTCCATCTCATCGTTGAAATATTTTCTTCCGCTGGATGTGTGCACCATCCACTTTCCGAACATTAGAAACTCTTCCGCAACCAGAGTGGTCCCCAGGGGGTTTTGAGCAGACTTCTTCAGAACAACTGGAATGCCTGGAAGATTAATAATAATTAAAATGTCATTTACAATCTGTTCAATAAATTAGCAAACCAAAATTAAAATGGCCCACCTGTTTCGTATAACTCAGTGTAGTCTCCTGCTTCCACCGTAAGGGAAACTTGTTCAAGTTTGTCATCGCTGCTAACCAACTCCACATTTAAAGAATACCACTCGTTAATTAAAGTCCGTTCATTGTTCACCTTCCAATGTCTTTTCCAGCGGAAGAAGAAAAAAGCGCAGGACCACATCCCCAATTTTAACGATGCATTCCGAACTTGCGGCGAGTAGGCGATGACATTTAATCCAGTTCTCGAACCTCCAGGTGGCTTCAGCCGACGCCACTTCCTCCATCTGCAAAAAATAATAAACAAGCAATAAATTAATTTCACTGTTTTAACTGTAACCACTATAGTTAACTATAAATTAAGCATGAAACAATTAACTAATTTTTTCATTCAAGATTACCTCTGAAAGTGTAACACCGTTCTTCTCAACGCTTACTGCTGCTGGGAGCAAGTATGATGGACCACGGCTTCTTCCATTCATCATGACTACTTCAGGAAAATAATTGGTGGGGCGACTAATTATTGTAATTAATTGTTGTATTATTCACAAACACAAACAATGAGAGTACAAATTATTGTTTCTAGCTGCTGTGCTGGATGCTGCGAGGAATAATAAGCGCCACAAAACACAACTCAGCTGGCTTTCCTTTGTCTCTCTGTTTGCCAACCGTAATTGATTCCTAAGGGGTCATACATACAGCACGTAACGGTGTTTCTGGGGAAAGGGGTGGGGGTAGAAACTGATCATGGAATTTGGTATTTAGCGATAATGCATTATTTTATGAGGGAAATAAGTATATTGACAATTGGAAGCAATTAGCGAATGTTTCAAAATCTTCCTTCACAATTTTCTACGCTATGAAATTAAAGCTCTAAATATATTTTTCTCATATTTCCCCAATTTTTTTGATATCACGAATATCTAAAGAAGTGAGAGCTTCAGTTTTGTGGTCACTCCATTTATGTGACTTTGACACTTTTAACAGTTCCATTTCCATTTTGTGAAGAATTGTTGATAAGTTTTGGTAAAAATGGTGCATTGAAAACTCTCTCTTGTTCTTCGGCATCCTTGAAAATTAGGGCATCCGTGTTCATATATTTTTTCTCCAGTGCCCTCCTCAACTTGAGGGGTAGTACACTGAAAACGAAGGTAAAATAAATATTAATTTAATTTTTACTGTCATTAACCCCAAATGTTACAACTATTTGAATTCAAAGTAATTCTACTTACTATTCCAAAAAGCACACAATAGGAATGGTAAAAGGAATGGAAATGTATTCATATTCCCGTCGCATTCCGTCCACCATTTTCTTTCCGACTTCCTCCGGGGTACGAAATTTATTCATGCCTAACGGCACTTTTACTTTAAAGGCAGGGTTAGGCATCAATGAGCGGACTAACTGTGTTTGAACAATGAATGGATACACGGTAGTAAACTTGATTCCTCCAATTTCAGGTTTCTGGGCCAGTAATTCTGCCTTCATCCCTTCTATGAAACCGTGCAGGCCAAATTTG
Organism: Coecobrya sp. COE2; assembly: GCA_027743765.1. NCBI lineage: Eukaryota > Metazoa > Arthropoda > Collembola > Entomobryomorpha > Entomobryidae > Coecobrya > Coecobrya sp. COE2. The sequence continues at coordinate 2,231 of JAHZMV010002204.1, read as the reverse complement.
CTGGCATAATAAGGAGTCATGTAGGATGCTGCTTTGACACCACCAACGGAACAAGTGGTCACTATTCGACCGTGATTATTGGACACCATGTCTGGCAAGAGTTGTCGGAGAATCCAGATATTACCTGTGAGATTAATGCTAATCGTCTTTTCAATTTGCTCGTCGGTCTGGTGAAGGAAACCGGTGATGGGGGCGACACCCGCGTTGTTGAAAATAATTGTGATATTTCCCACTGCATTCTTTATCTACGGAAAGTATTGTCAAAATTTTTAGAAATCGGAACATTTATTACCTAAACACAATGAATAAATTACCTGTTTGCACCCAATCTCAATATTTTTCCTGGACGAAAGATCAATCACAAAAGAATGCACTTTCAATCCAGGAGCCCCACTGGACATTAGTTCCTCAGCAAACTTTTCTAGATCATCCTTTTGCAAATCCAAAAGCACCAATGTTAAATTGCTTCCAGAGTTTACCAGATTGCGACAAATTTCTTTGCCAATTCCACCTACAGCCCCGGTGACAAGAATCGTTTCTCCATCTATTGATTTCATTGGCGGAGGAACAAACTGCCTGAATAGTGCTTCTCCATACCAATACACTATTTTGAAAATTAAAACAAAATTTCTTAGTATTTCAATTAAAATCTCGGAAATACTGTCCATTTTTTCTGCTGTGTAATAAGATCAGTGCCCAGGAGATAACTAAAAGATGAATGAAAATTGATGCCAGAAAATACACAATTTTTTTATTCATTTTAATAAAATTTAATAGTTACATAAGTATAAAATGAATCATTATTTGTGCATGTCGGGAATGTAATAATAATATGAATTTAGTGGTTTGCTGCAGCATTTCAGCGCTAACGCTGTTGTTGTGGAATAATTAGCTGAGATGGTATTGTTTTGCAAACGCTAATTGTAGACTACATGAAAAAAACTGGTTTTTAGGTTATTAGTACTTCTTTTCTCAAGCTGCTCTGAATGCTATTAATTGAAGGGTAACAACCACCATCGTGGATGCATAAATGTGAATATTGTGAACTATTATTTAATTTATTGTTTTTCTTTCCTTCTTCCAGCCTTTTATAAAAATGCGGTGCTGAACGGATGAATGGCATATTATATTATTTGATTCAAATGAATTTCTTGGAAGTTTTTAGAATTGGAATACTTTCCAGCAGAAATACGGAGAGCAGGCGAGCAACTTGCATAATTTATAGAAAATCTTCACGAAAATAAAATGATTTACAAAATGCATAATAATTGCACAAATAAGTTGATGAAGAGCAACTAAATGAACTATTTTCTGAAACAATTTAAACCTGTGTGAGCAATAACTTGTTATTTGTGATAAAAAATGCAATAAGGTAGCATGTTTCGTCCTCCTGTCCTTGAAAGTTTATTACACTCGTTTTAGCTTTGCAAAAGCAATAAAACAAAACAAAAACGTAGATAAGCTACTTGGGCTCGTGATAAATTAAGTTAAATTATAATTTGTAACTTACAAATTGTAAGTCCATAAGTTACATTTCTGTGAGTACATATACTTTCACGGAGTCACAATATTGTCAGCATTTGTTACTAGTGTCTAATACGACTGCCTAAAACTGTTCACTAATCCATTTTTGGCGTTTGCCCGATCACTAGTATTGGGGTAACGTGAGTAAGATTTCTAATTGCCAGATTATATCACTTATTATTATTAATGTTTATAGCAAATGACTCATCAAGGATAAACCAGTTCAGACTGTAATGGTTCAGAAACTTGCCATCTTCAAACAAAATGGAACCTTTTCGAACGGATATCACCATTCGCATTTCAGATGAACTAAAGATAGAAATGATATTTTTATGCTTGCCATACACCCCGAAATTCGGATGAACAAAAAGAAGATGTGATCATGAGAAAATATTTATTTGAAGTGCTGAAAAAAATAATTTATTGAAGAGTTTATCATTAATTTTAAATTCACTAGGCTCAAGGTCAAATCTACTTTAATCATCGGAGTACTCTTAATCATCAATTCATTTAAACGAGCCAAGAAAAATTATGAGATAAGTATAACTAATTATAATTCATTATTCGTCATCTTTCTTTGGAAATCGGAATGGTAGAAGAGGTATGTAAATAAGTACGAAAGTAATCCAAAAAGAAGATCTGATCCAACAGTCCGACATCACCCCGATTCAATCAATTTCATCCATTTTACGCCTATCTTCCCTTTC